>JARQOD010004513.1:0-54366 GCA_033576555.1 Oophaga sylvatica
CAGTGCACGTGCAGTGACCCCAGGTTCTCCGCTTTCTAGTGCACGTGCCGTGCAGTGACCCCAGGTTCTCCGCTTTCTAGTGCACGTGCCTTGCAGACCCCAGGTTTCTCCGCTTTCTAGTGCACGTGCCGTGTAGTGACCCCAGGTTCTCCGCTTTCTAGTGCACGTGCCATGGAGTGACCCAGGTTCTCCGCTTTCTAGTGCACGTGCCGTGCAGTGACTTCAGGTTCTCCGCTTTCTAGTGCACGTGCCGTGCAGTGACCCCAAGTTCTCCGCTTTCTAGTGCACGTGCCATGCAGTGACCCCAGGTTCTCCGCTTTCTAGTGCACGTGCCGTGCAGTGACCCCAGGTTCTCTGCTTTCTAGTGCACGTGCCGTGAAGTGATCCCAGGTTCTCCGCTTTCTAGCTTGATTGAGCTACAGATGAACCACTTTCTCCATAACTACAGGTGTGACCAGAGTCGCAGCGAGTGGTCACAGTTTTGGCTGCTTGCACCATAATGCTTGTGTTTTCAGTCCACACACAAGTCACCCTAACATGTTCCCACAGCTGACTGAAGGGGGCGCTGTGTATGCAGGGTAACAGGGCCAGTCACATAGGCAGAGACTGGTGGTGTAGCTGCTGCACTGTGGCCCTGCCTCGCGTCTGGCTGGTGAATATGCTGAGTCCCCGCACAGTGGACATCATCAGTATTTGGGGTGGGCAGGACGAGCGGACACTCACCGGGTGCAGGTTGAAGGTGGCCGTCAGGCTCGCTTTATAATGCTATGAAAAAAACAGGCAAAGTGTCAGAACAAGGATAAGTGAGAGGTCACACAATGTTATTGGGCTAACCCCACCAGAGACGTGGAAGACACTCAGGACACAACGCCAGGAGCGTGAGGGTCGCCATAGTCACCTGCGCCACGCGGGCGTTCTTGATGCTTATTGGGGTGTGCTGGATGCCTTTCAGTCCAAACAGCTCCACCACGTCCATCGGTTCCTGCACGAAGACACCACAAAGGTAATGGAGAGAAAAGCTAAAGGGACCGTGGCGGATTGTAGACAAGCACCGCCCACACAAAACGAAGCCCCTCCCACCCAAAAAGCACCGCTAATGGTGCACGACATAACGAGAAGCAGCAATGCCTTACTTCATAGTAACCATCAATGAAGACTGTGATCATCTGGGGATTAACTCCTTGTGCGGAGAGCAGCGACCGCAGCATCCTGGAAGAGAGACGTCTCAGATTATGTCCTCAGTGGCCGGGAACCACAGCGCCCCTCCTGGCCACTGCTCACCTGTACAGGTAATTAGGGCGGTTTCCCGCTATCACCGCAATTGGAACGTGAAATACTCTGTTTGGTTTAAGCTAAAAGAAAAAAAATATAGGATAAAGGCAAATCCTGGAAGTGATCGAGGTGGAAAACCCAGGACCGTCACCACAGACCAGTCACACGCTGCAGATTTACCGCAAAACATCCAGCCGTACAGTGGCTTCCAAAAGTATTCACCCATTGCTTTTTTACCCATTTTGTTACACAACCTGTATGTAACAATTATGTGGGTGCTACGGAATTTGATTGCGGGGGATAAAACGAATCCGAGATCGAAGCTGATGCAATAAGTATATTTAAGAAGTGAAACAAAACTAACAGAGCACTTCCTGCAATTGTAACAAATGCACAGCACAATATAGAAATGTTCAATAACTGAATAGCGGGCGAGTCCAGCAGTAATATACAAGAGAAAGCAAACAGCACTTAATGAGGAAGTACAGCAATAATATACAAGAGAAAGCACACTGCACTTAATGAGGAAGTCCAGCAATAATATACAAGAGAAAGCACACTGCACTTAATGAGGAAGTCCAGCAATAATGTACAAGAGAAAGCACACTGCACTTAACGAGGAAGTCCAGCAATAATATACAAGAGAAAGCACACTGCACTTAACGAGGAAGTCCAGCAATAATATACAAGAGAAAGCACACAGCACTTAACGAGGAAGTCCAGCAATATTATACAAGAGAAAGCACACTGCACTTAATGAGGAAGTTCAGCAATAATATACAAGAGAAAGCACACTGCACTTAACGAGGAAGTCCAGCAATAATATACAAGAGAAAGGACACTGCACTTAACGAGAAAGTCCAGCAATAATATACAAGAGAAAGGACACAGCACTTAACGAGGAAGTCCAGCAATAATATACAAGAGAAAGCACACAGCACTTAACCCCTTCACCCCCAAGGGTGGTTTGCACGTTAATGACCGGGCCAATTTTTACAATTCTGACCACTGTCTCTTTATGAGGTTATAACTCTGGAACGCTTCAACGGATCTTAGCGATTCTGAGACTGTTTTCTCGTGACATATTGTACTTCATGTTAGTGGTAAAATTTCTTCGATATACCTTGCGTTTATTTTTGAAAAAAACGCAAATATGGCGAAAATTTTAACAATTTTGCAATTTTCAAACTTTGAATTTTTTTTCCCTTAAAACAGAGAAATATGTCACACAAAATAGTTAATAAATAACATTTCCCACATGTCTACTTTACATCAGCACAATTTTGGAACCAAAATTTTTCTTTGTTAGGAAATTAGAAGGGTTAAAAGTTGACCAGTGATTTCTCATTTTTACAACAAAATTTACAAAGCCATTTTTTTAGGGACCACCTCACATTTGAAGTCACTTTGACGGGTCTATATGGCAGAAAATACCCAAAAGTGACACCATTCTAAAAACTGCACCCCTCAAGGTACTCAAAACTACATTCAAGAAGTTTATTAACCCTTCAGGTGCTTCACAGGAGCTGAAGCAACGTGGATGGAAAAAATTAATATTTAACTTTTTAGCCACAAAAATGATCTTTTACAAACTTTTTTTTATTTTCACAAGGGTAAAAGGAGAAAATGGACAGATAAAGTTGTTGTGCAATTTCTCCTGAGTACGCCAATACCCCATATGTGGGGGAAAACCACTGTTTGGGCACACGGCAGAGCTCGTAAGGGAAGGAGCGCCGTTTGACTTTTTCAAACTAAAATTGGCTGGAGTTGAGATTGGACGCCATGTCGTGTTTGGAGAGCCCCTGATACGCCTAAACAGTGGAAACCCCCCACAAGTGACACCATTTTGGAAACTAGACCCCCTAAGGAACTTCTCTAGATCTGTTGTGAGCACTTTGAACCCCAAAGTGTTTCACAAAAGTTTATAATGCCTGGGTGTGAAAAAAAAAAAAAAACAATTTTCCACAAAAATGATTTTTTAGTCCCAAATTTTTGATTTTTCCCAAGGAAATTGGACCCCAAAACTTGTTGTCCAATTTGTCCTGAGTACGCTGATACCCCATATGTGGGGGGGGGGAACTGTTTGGGCGCACGGCAGGGCTTGGAAAAGAAGCAGTAACGTTTTGGAATGCAAACATTGATGGGGGTCATGTTCCGTTTGTAGTGCCCCAGATGAGCCTAAACAGTGGAAACCCCCCACAAGTGACCCCATTTTGGAAGCTAGACCCCCTAAGGAACTTATCTAGATCTTTGGTGAGCACTTTGAACCCCCAAGTGCTTCACACAAGTTTATAATGCCCGGGCATGAAAATAAAAAATCCTATTTTTTTCCCACAAAAATTATCTCTTAGTCACTAATTTTTTATTTTCCCATAGGTAACAGGAGAAATTGGACCACAAAATTTGTTGTCCAATTTGTCCTGAGTACGCTGATACCCCATATGTGGGGGGGAACCACTGTTTGGGCGCATGGCAGAGCTCGGAATGGAAGGAGCACTATTTGACTTTTTCCAACCAAAATTGGCTGGAATTGAGATTGGACGCCATGTTGCATTTGGAGAGCCCCTGATGTGCCTAAACAGTGGAAACCCCCCACAAGTGACCCCATTTGGGAAACTAGACCCCCTAAGGAACTTATCTAGATCTTTGGTGAGCAATTTGAACCCCCAAGTGCTTCACACAAGTTTATAACGTAGAGCCGTAAAATTAAAAAATTATATTTTTTCCACAAAATTGATCTTTTCACCCCAATTTTTATTTTCCCAAGGGAAACAAGACTCCAAAAGTTATTGTGCAATTTGTCCTGAGTGCGCTGATACCCCATATGTGGGGGTAAACCACTGTTTGGGTGCATGGCAAAGTTTGGAAGGGAAGGAGCGCCGTTTGACTTTTAAAAACGCAGAATTGGCTGGATGCCATGTCGTGTTTGGAGAGCTCCTGATCTGCCTAAACAGTGGAAACCCCCCACAAATGACACCATTTTGGAAACTAGACCCCTCAAGGAACTTATCTAGATGTGTGGTGAGCACTTTGAACCCCAAAGTGCTTCACAGAAGTTTATAACGTACAGCCGTAAAATAAAAAATTTCTTTTTTTTTTTTACAAAAATGATTTTTTAGCCCCCAATATTTTATTTTCACAAGGGTAACAGGAGAAATTGGACCCCAAAAGTTGTTGTCCAATTTGTCCTGAGTATGCTGATACCCAATATGTGGGAGTAAACTACTGTATGGGCGCACGTCGGGGCTCGGAAGGGAAGTAGTGACGTTTTGGATTGCAGACTTTGATGGAATGGTCTGGGGAGTCATGTCGCATTTGGAGAGCCCCTGATGCGCCTAAACAGTGGAAACCCCCCACAAGTGACCCCATTTTGGAAAATAGACCCCACAAGGAACTTATCTAGATGTGTGGTGAGCACTTTGAACCCCGAAGTGCTTCACAGAAGTTTATAACGTACAGCTGTAAAAATAAAAAATCCTTTTTTTTTTTTACAAAAATGATTTTTTTCGCCCCAATATTTTATTTTCACAAGGGTAACAGGAGAAATTGGACCCGAAAAGTTGTTGTCCAATTTGTCCTGAGTACGCTGATACCCAATATGTGGGAGTAAACTACTGTATGGGCGCACGTCGGGGCTCGGAAGGGAAGTAGTGACGTTTTTTGGATTGCAGACTTTGATGGAATGGTCTGGGGGAGTCATGTCGCATTTGGAGAGCCCCTGATGCGCCTAAACAGTGGAAACCCCCCACAAGTGACCCCATTTTGGAAAATAGACCCCACAAGGAACTTATCTAGATGTGTGGTGAGCACTTTGAACCCCGAAGTGCTTCACAGAAGTTTATAACGTACAGCCGTAAAAATAAAAAATCCTTTTTTTTTTTTTTACAAAAATGATTTTTTCGCCCCCAATATTTTATTTTCACAAGGGTAACAGGAGAAATTGGACCCCAAAAGTTGTTGTCCAATTTGTCCTGAGTACGCTGATACCCAATATGTGGGAGTAAACTACTGTATGGGCGCACGTCGGGGCTCGGAAGGGAAGTAGTGACGTTTTGGATTGCAGACTTTGATGGAATGGTCTGGGGGCGTCATGTCGCATTTGGAGAACCCCTGATGCGCCTAAACAGTGGAAACCCCCCACAAGTGACCCCATTTTGGAAAATAGACCCCACAAGGAACTTATCTAGATGTGTGGTGAGCACTTTGAACCCCGAAGTGCTTCACAGAAGTTTATAACGTACAGCCGTAAAAATAAAAAATCCTTCTTTTTTTTTACAAAAATGATTTTTTCGCCCCCAATATTTTATTTTCACAAGGGTAACAGGAGAAATTGGACCCCAAAAGTTGTTGTCCAAATTGTCCTGAGTACGCTGATACCCAATATGTGGGAGAAAACTACTGTATGGGCACACGTCGGGGCTCGGAAGGGAAGTAGTGACGTTTTGGATTGCAGACTTTGATGGAATGGTCTGGGGGCGTCATGTCGCATTTGGAGAGCCCCTGATGCGCCTAAACAGTGGAAACCCCCCACAAGTGACCCCATTTTGGAAAATAGACCCCACAAGGAACTTATCTAGAAGTGTGGTGAGCGCTATGAAGCCCCAAGTACTTCACAGAAGTTTTATAACATACAGCCGTAAAAACAAAAAAATCATTTTTTTTTTTTACAAAAATGATTTTGTCGCCCCAGTTTTTTATTTTCCCAAGGGTAACAGAAGAAATAGGACAAATTGCACAATAACTCTTGGGGTCCAGAGTATGCTGATACACCATATGTGGGGTAAACTACTGTTTGGGCGCATGGCAGAGCTCAGAAGTGAAGGAGCACCATTTGACTTTTTCAACGCAAAATTGGCTGGAATTGAGATCAGACGCCATGTCACATTTGGAGAGCCCCTGATGTGCCTAAACAGCAGAAACCCCCCAATTCTAACTCCAACCCTAACCCCAAACACCAATAACCCTAGTCCCAACCCTAACCACAAACCTAACCCTAACACACCCCTAACCCTAACCACAAACCTAACCCTAACACACCCATAACCCTAATCCCAACCCTAATCCTAACGTTAGCGCCAACCCTAACCCTAACGGGAAAATGGAAATAAATACATTTTTATAATTTTATTATTTTTCCCTAAGGGTGTGATAAAGGGGGTTTGATTTACTATTTATAGCGGGTTTTTGTGATTGGCAGCTGTCACGCTAAAAGACGCTTTTTATTGCAAAACAACGGATTTTGGTAAAGACTTACCTGTAAAATCCTTTTCAGCGAAGGAAGGAAGAGAGACACAGTATTCATTACTGATGGGTAGGCGGAGCCCCAGATCAGGATGTTACCTCAGATCAAAAGAGTGATGACTGGCTGGCCCCTCCAGCTCGGGCTCCTCCTACTCAGCTCCAGTCGTATCAAAGCTTTTAGGAAAAGAGCCAAGATCACCAGCGGAGCAACATAACCCCTTTGAAGGAACTTCAGAGAAAAAACACAAGGATACAGGTTATGCATGCAAAGAAAGCCAAAAACCACAGAGTTCCAGGTACTACTCACGGAACCTGACTACTGCGATGAGCTGGCGATGCTGGAACAGAGCCTTAGCGCGCTGACCTCAGCCCAGATAATCGCTATCAGATAAGGGTCGCGCTGCATCTGAAAACATCAACACACTTCTGCCGTGGGAGGGTGCTGTGTCTCTCTTCCTTCCTTCGCTGAAAAGGATTTTACAGGTAAGTCTTTACCAAAATCCGTGTTTCAGCTGCAGATGAAGGAAGAGAGCCACAGTATTCATTACTGATGGGACGTCCCAAAGCAGTTCAAAAATAAGGGTGGGAAAAAACCAACAAAAGGCAGAAACCCAACAACCTTAACAACAAAGCGCAACCAGCGCTAAAACACAAGTTCATCCAGAACTTTAAACTACAGCTGCCTGCAGGACCCTACGTCCGAGGGCTGCATCAGCGGAAGCACTGACGTCCACTTTATAAAATCTTGTAAACGTGTGGACAGAGCGCCAAGTCGCCGCTCGGCAAAGCTGCACTGCCGAAGCACCTTGATGAAAAGCCCACGATGAAGCCACAGCTCTCGTGGAATGGGCTCGAATCTTAATCGGGCAAGATTCACCCCGAAGACGGTAAGCTTCCAAAATAGCTGACCGGATCCAACGAGCTATAGAACCCTTGGAAGCTCGTTGACCACGCCGACGACCTGCCGGAACCACAAACAGGGAGTCCGTCTTACGAAAACCTTGAGTAATAGATAGATAAAACTTCAAGGCCCGCACTAAATCCAATGTGTGTAAATCTCGCTCTTTCGTATTGTTCGGATCCGGACAGAGTGAAGGCAACACAATATCCTGGTTAACATGAAATTGTGACACCACTTTAGGCAAAAAATCACCCCGAGTGCGAAGCACTACACGATCCGGAAAAAACTCCAGAAAAGGAGGCGAGCAAGAAAGAGCTGCCAATTCAGAAACTCTCCTCAAGGAAGTGACTGCAACAAGGAAAGCCACCTTCCAAGAAAGTAAAGAAAGGCTAGCAGAAACCATAGGTTCAAAAGGTTTATGCTGAAGAGCCTCCAAAACAAGGTTGAGCCGCCAAGGAGACACGGGTGCCTTCCGCGGCGGAAACTTACGAGAGATACCTCGGAAAAAGGAGATCACGTCTCTATTCGAAGCAATGGTTCTCCGGAACAATAAGGACAGAGCAGAAATCTGACCCTTCAGAGTGCTAACTGCCAAACCCTTGTCTAGCCCATGCTGCAGAAAAGCCAACAGGTTGGGAATGGAAAATTTTCTCGGGTTCCGAGAAGACCCCAAACACCACGAAAAGAAGGTTTCCCAAATTTTGTGGTAAATCCTAGAAGTAGCCGGACATCTTGCAGCACGAAGGGTAGCAATGACCTCGGCTGAAAAACCTCTACGGGTCAAGATCTCGGTCTCAAGAGCCACGCCGTCAAACGCAGGGACATCAAGTCCGGATGACAAATGGGCCCCTGAGTCAACAAGTCCGGTTGAAGAGGGAGTGGAAACGGAGGTGCCGCCAACAGCGACATTATTGTCGAGAACCACACCCTTCTTGGCCAGTCTGGAGCTATCAGAATAGCTGGAATTCTCTCTAGTCTGATCCGACGCAGCACTAGAGGAAGTAAGGATATCGGCGGGAATACATAGATCAGCTCGAACTGATCCCACTGAGCCACTAGAGCATCCACCGCCACCGCCTTCGGGTCCTTGTACCTGGACATGAATGTCGGTAACTTGGCATTGGACCTGGATGCCATCAAATCCACTTGGGGGGTTCCCCAGCGAGAGCACAGTAGTGCAAAGACTTCCGGGAGGAGGCTCCATTCCCCGGGATCCATCCTTCTGCGACTGAGAAAGTCCGCTGTAATATTCTGAACCCCTGGAATGTGAATCGCCGAAATGGCTGGCACATTGGCCTCTGCCCAAATCAGAATTCGGAACACCTCTACCATGAGTCTGGAACTCCTTGTCCCACCTTGGTGATTGATATACGCGACAGCCGTCGCATTGTCTGTCTGCACACGGACTGGCAGACCGCTCAAAGGGACCGTCCAATGTTGGAGGCAAAGAAAAATCGCCCTCAATTCCAGGATGTTGATCGGAAGCACAGACTCTTCCGGTGACCATACCCCCTGAATCCAGAGATTGTTCCAAACACCCCCCCCAGCCCGTCAGGCTGGCATCGGTGGTTATGACTGACCACTTCAGAGGGAGGAAAGACTTCCCCAGGGAGAATGCCCCTGGACGTAACCACCATTCTAGAGAATCCCGCACCGCGCGAGAAATGGTGACACTGCAATCCAGCGATTGCGACTGATTCCATCGACTCAAGATGAACCTTTGAAGAGTCCTGGAGTGGAACTGGGCAAAAGGAATTGCCTCCATGGACGCCACCATCAGTCCCAGAAGACGCATACACTTCCGTAGGGACATTGCCGTTGAGGATGTCATAATCTGTACATGTCGAAGAAGACATGACTGTTTGTCTGGTGGTAGGGAAACTACCAACCGAAACGTGTCGAGATGCATTCCCAAAAAGAGAATTGTCCTCGATGGTTCCAGGGACGACTTCTCCCAATTGACCAGCCAACCGAAGTCTTTCAGAAACTGAAGAGACAAATCCCGAGCCGTCAACGCCTCCTCCTCCGAGGAAGCCACGATCAAAAGATCGTCCAGATAAGGGAGAATCGTAATCCCCTGTCTTCGAAGGAGTGCCATGAGGGGCGCCAGAATTTTTGTAAAGACCCTTGGCGCTGAGGCTAAGCCGAACGGCAGAGCCACGAACTGGTAATGATTCTGACCTATGGCAAATCGAAGAAAGCGCTGATGAGCCTTTCCGATGGGAATATGCAAATAGGCGTCGCGAATGTCGATTGACACCAGAAAATCGTTCTGTGACAGAGCTGCCACAACGGAACGAAGCGACTCCATGCGAAATTTCCGGGCATGGACATGCCGGTTCAATCGCTTGAGATCCAGAATCGGGCGAAATTTGTTCTCCTTTTTGGGAACTATAAAAAAGGTTGGAATAAAAACCTTTCCCTCGGTCCTCTGACGGAACCGGTATCACTACACCCTTTTGTAGTAGCGATTCGACCTCTCGCTGTAGAGCGACAACAAGCTCGGGTTCCGACGGAACGCGAGATTGACAAAAAACATTTGGGGGTTGAGAAGCAAACTCTATGAAATAGCCTGCCGACACTATCCGCGTTACCCAGGAATCTGGAACGCGAGCCATCCAAGTCTCCTTGAAAAGAAGCAGGCGACCCCCCACTCGAGAATCCTCGAGTGGACCCCTGGCGTCAATCCGACTTTGCGGTTTTCTTGTCAAGTTCCCGCTTGTTCTGGCGGAAACTCTGCTTCCAGGGAGTACGAGTTTTCTGAGAGGATTTCTTTCCTGAGAAAGAAGGACGACCCGATCCCCACGAGGAGTGACTAGATCGTCCTCGGCCCCGAAAGGACCGCCGACCACTATAAACACCAGGCTTACTGGACACCGAGGCCATGGCCCGTCGCTGTGGTAATGCTGATTCCTTCGCCTTAGCCTTGGAAATCAGCTCTGTGAGGTCGGATCCAAAAAGATGGCCACCCTTGTAAGGTAAGGCCAACAACCCTTGTTTGGAAACTGCGTCCCCGGCCCACTGTCTGAGCCATAAAGCTCTTCTGACTGTGACCGCTGAAGCTTGCGCTTTGGCCAGCAGAGATGCCGTATCCAGACCGGCATCAAAGATACAACAGGCTGCCGTTTCTAACCATTCACAAGTTTCCCGTATCTCAGATAACGGAGATTCATTTTGCAACTCCGTCTTCAGACGTGCCAACCAGCTTAGAGAAGCTCTAGCAGCACACATGGATCCTAGCACTGCTCGAAATCCATGACCCGCAGCCTCATAGCTTGCTTTTGCCGCCAATTCTGCCTTTCTATCCAAAGGCTCCTGTAAGCTCGCTTTTCCTTAATAGGGAGTAGAGAGGATTTACTAAGCTGAGACAAAGACACATCCACTTCAGGAGCAGAAGTCCAATTAGCCTTTAACTCCGTAGAGCAAGGATAAAGTGTATCCAAGAAATGCGTTCCATGAAAACGCTTATCTGGACATAGACGTTCCTCCTCTATTACACTATTAAGCTCATCCAGAGCTGGCAATGTTGTACGCGAAGCACGGGACTCCTGGAAAATGCGTGCTGATTTACCAGGACGACTAGTTACCTCCTCCGGTAACTGTAGTATATCTCTCATGGCTTCAATTAATGCCTCCGTACGCTTCGTCATAGAGGAACGCCCCTGCGGCTCGTCCGCATCTGAATCGGATATTTCTCCATCCGAATATAAAGGGGAACTCTGCCCAATATCAGATACATCTGACTCGCTCCGTGTAGAGGCCGGTAACGGCCTGCGTCGCTTCCTCTGAGAGGAATTAGCAGACACATATTGACCTAAAAGGTCAGATAAGTTATTAATCGATCGAGCGATATCATCCAATTTTCCACCGCTGTCGACCGCAGCGCTAGACGCTGTGGAGGTCTGCGTATCTGATTGCCGCAATGGCACTGGGACGTGATCCGCGGCATCTGAACTCTGTTCAGACATGTCTCACCTGTATGAGCAGGTCAAAGCGGTAATACCAGCAAAAAACTATGTAGTAGCGCTGTCACAGCAGCGCTGGAGCATACTGACATTACATGTATTAGCGCTGTCACAGCAGCGCTGACGCATACTGACATAGTAACGCTGACATTAGTAATAGCGCTGCTCATTCAGACGCTAAAGCACTCACACATAATTATTATTAAAATTTGTGTGGAGTACTCACCAGCCAAGGCGCCACAGGGACCCTCAGGGGTTTCTGGCGCAGTGCCCATGCTTCCCCCCAGGGCGAAGAACGCAGTGACCGCACGTGTGGTTTGCGTTCCCGCCAGAGAAGCTCTCCTCATCCCCCAGGGCCGGCAAGGATTCTGCAGGGACTTTGAGTAAATACAGATCCGCCAAGGGAGAGGTTGGGGTACAGCAGCGCTGATACCCCTGAGACCTCTAGACCAACTAGTGATCCAAGTCTCCTGTCCGAATATTAAAATAATAAAATTTTCTGAGGAGCTGCATTAGCAGCGACCATCCTCTGGACCTCAAATCTTAGACTGGAGCTGAGTAGGAGGAGCCCGAGCTGGAGGGGCCAGCCAGTCATCACTCTTTTGATCTGAGGTAACATCCTGATCTGGGGCTCCGCCTACCCATCAGTAATGAATACTGTGGCTCTCTTCCTTCATCTGCAGCTGAAAAATAGTTTTTTGCATCACCACATTTTGAGAGCTATAATTTTTGCATATTTTGGCCCACAGAGTCATGTGAGGTCTTGTTTTTTGCGGGACGAGGTGACGTTTTTATTTGTACCATTTTTGAGCAGGTGACAATTTTTGATCGCTTTTTATTTCGATTTTTGGGAGGTTAGAATGAACAAAAATCAGCAATTCATGAATTTCTTTTGGGGGAGGCGTTTATACCGTTCCGCGTGTGGTAAAATTGATAAAGCAGTTTTATTCTTCGGGTCAGTACGATTACGGCGATACCTCATTTATATCATTTTTTTAATGTTTTGGCGCTTTTATAGAATGAAAACAATTTTATATAAAAAATCATTATTTTTGCATCGCTTTATTCTGCGAGCTATAACTTTTTTATTTTTTCGCTGATGATGCTGTATGGCGGCTCGTTTTTTGCGGGACAAGATGACGTTTTCAGTGGTACCATGTTTATTTATATCGGTCTTTTTGATCGCGTGTTATTTCACTTTTTGTTCGGCGGTATGATGATAAAGCATTGATTTTTTGCTTCGTTTTTTTTTTTTTTTTTTAAGGGGTTCACTAAAGGGGTTAACTCGTGGGACAGTTTTATAGGGGGGGTCGTTACGGACGCGGCGATACCAAATATGTGTACTTTTATTGTTTTGTTTTTTTTATTTACAGGAAAAAATGAATTTATTGGGGAATATTTTTTTTTTTTTTATGATTTTTTTTTACACTTTTTATTTTTACTTTTTTTACTTTTTTACTTTGTCCCAGGGTGGGACATCACTGTATTTTAGCAGATCGCTGGTGTGACAGTGTGCACAGCACTCTGTCACACCAGCGATCGCTCTGGCATCGCTGCAGGCTTCCCCAGCGCCTGCTCTCAGCAGGCACTGAGGAAGCCGCCTCCCTGCAGGACCCCGGCGCCATCTTGGATCCGGGGACCTGGAGGGAGGACGGACCCTCGGAACAGCGCGACACATCGCACTGCTCTGAGGGTCTCAGGGGAGCGCGCAGGGAGCCCCCTGCCTGCGCGATCCTCCCCTGTGCCCCGGGTACACCGCGATCATGTTGATCGCGGTGTGCCAAGGGTTAATGTGCCGGGAGCGGTCCGTGACCGCTCCTGACACAGTCACGGGTGTCAGCTGTGATAATCAGCTGACACCCGGCGGCGATCAGCTGCGCTCCCCCCGGGAGCGCAGCTGATCGCCCATGACGTACTATTCCGTCCATGGGAATTAGGTCCAGGGTCACATGGACGGAAATAGTACGTCTGATGGCAGAGAGGGGTTAATGAGGAAGTCCAGCAATAATATACAAGAGAAAGCACACAGCACTTAATGAGGAAGTCCATCAATAATATACAAGAGAAAGCACACAGCACTTAATGAGGAAGTCCAGCAATAATATACAAGAGAAAGCACACTGCACTTAACGAGGAAGTCCAGCAATAATATACAAGAGAAAGGACACAGCACTTAATGAGGAAGTCCAGCAACAATATACAAGAGAAAGCACACTGCACTTAATGAGGAAGTCCAGCAATAATATACAAGAGAAAGCACACAGCACTTAATGAGGAAGTCCAGCAATAATATACAGAGAAAGCACACAGCACTTAATGAGGAAGTCCAGCAATAATATGAGTGAGCATGCTAACCCAAGAGAGGTGCGAAACCGGCTAAACAAGATTAAAGTAGATAAATCTCTGGGTCCGGACGGCATACACCCACGAGTACTCAGAGAACTAAGTAATGTAATAGACAAACCATTATTTCTTATATTTAGGGACTGTATAACGACGGGGTCTGTTCCACAGGACTGGCGCATAGTAAATGTGGTACCAATATTCAACAAGGCTCTAAAAGTGACCCTGGACATTATAGGCCAGTAAGTCTGACCTCTATTGTTGGTAAAATATGTTAAGGGTTTCTGAGGGACGTTATTCTGGATTATCTCACTGAGAATCACTGTGTAACTCCATATCAGCATGGGTTTATGAGGAGTCGCTCCTGTCACACCAATCTAATCAGTGTTTATGAGGAGTCGCTCCTGTCACACCAATCTAATCAGTTTTTATGAGGAGTCGCTCCTGTCACACCAATCTAATCAGTGTTTATGAGGAGGTAAGCTATAGACTGGACCAAGGTGAGTCATTGGACATGGTAGATCTTGATTTTTCCAATGCGTTTGATACCATGCAACACAGGAGGTTGGTACACAAAATGAGTATGCTGGGTCTGGGGGCAAATGTGTGTAAATGGGTAACTGGCTTAGTGATAGAAAGCAGAGGAGGGTTATAAATGGTATATTCTCTAACTGGGTCGGTGTGACCAGTGGGGACCGCAGGGGTCGCTGTGACCAATGGGGACCGCAGGGGTCGCTGTAACCAGTGGAGACAGCAGGGGTCGGTGTGACCAGTGGGGACCGCAGGGGTCGCTGTGACCAGTGGGGTACCGCAGGGGTCAGTGTGACCACTGGGGACCGCAGGGGTCGGTGTGACCAGTGGGGACCGCAGGGGACGCTGTGACCAGTGGGGACCGCAGGGGACGCTGTGACCAGTGGGGACAGCAGGAGTCGCTATGACCAGTGGGGTATCGCAGGGGACACTGTGACCAGTGGGGACAGCAGGAGTCGCTATGACCAGTGGGGTATCGCAGGGGTCGCTGTGACCAGTGGGGACCGCAGGGGTTGGTGTTGGAACCTGTTCTCTTTAACATATTTATTAACGATCTGGTAGATGGTTACACAGCAAAATATCGATATTTGCAGATGATACAAAACTATGTAAAGCATCAATACAAGAGAAGATAGTATTCTGCTACAGATGGATCAGGATAAGATGGAAATTTGGGCGGAAAGGTGGCAGATGGGGTTTAACAGTGATAAATGTAAGGTTATACACATGGGAAGAAGGAATCAATATCACCATTACACACTGAACGGGAAACCACTGGGTAAATCTGACATGGAGAAGGACTTGGGGATCCTAGTTAATGATAAACTTACCTGGAGCAGCCAGTGCCAGGCAGCGACTGACAAGGCAAACAGGATCATGGGGTGCATTAAAAGAGGTCTGGATACACATGATGAGAGCATTATACTGCCTCTGTACAAATCCCTGGTTAGACCGCACATGGAGGACTGTGGACAGTTTTTTGGCACCGGTGCTCAGGAAGGATATAATGGAACTAGAGCGAGTACAAAGGAGGGCAATAAAATTAATAAAGGGGATGGGGAACTACAATACCCAGAGAGATTAGCAAAATTAGGAATATTTAGTCTAGAAAAAAGACGACTGAGGGGCGATCTAATAACCATGTGTCAGTATATAAGGAGACAATACAAATATCTCTCTGAGGATCTGTTTATACCAAGGAAGGTGATGGTCACAAGGGGGCATTCTCTGCGTCTGGAGGAGAGAAGGTTTCTCCACCAACATAGAAGAGGATTCTTTACTGTTAGGGCAGTGAGAATCTGGAATTCCTCTCCTGAGGAGGTGGTGATGGCGAACTCAGTCAAGGGGTTCAGGAGAGGCCTGGATGTCTTCCTGGAGCATAACAATATTGTATCTTACAGTTATTAGGTTCTTTAGAAGGACGTAGATCTGGGGATTTATTCTGACAGAATATAGAATTGGATGGACACATGGCTTTTTTCGGCCTTGATAACTATGTCACTACGCACACGGCACTTAAGCGTAAAAGTCTAGGAATCACATGGGTGAAAATGCACACGGTACTTAGACGTAGAAGTCCAGCAATACACAGGTGAAGAGTTAAAGAAGGAGGTCACTGTATGTACCTTTTGGGCTGAAAAGTCCTGCTCAAGTCCAGCACCGCAGCCCACACAAACACAGACCCAGAGGAGATAGTGATGTCAGAATTCCTACTGACCAAAGCAGTTTAGAGGCGAGTAGGTCCTCACTAGAACTCCAGACAATAGTTAAACACGGACAGGATCAGAGAGACGCACAGAGGACTGAAGGCAGCAGAAAGTGGAGAGGCAGAGCACTGAGCAGCAGCAGGGTGTTCACCAGCAAACAGGCAGAAGCTCAGGAGCCAACAGCACAAAATACTCAGGCAAGTAGGATCTCCTGACTCGGACTAAAATAGCAGAACAGACAGGAAGTTCAGGGGCAGGGCAAAGTACCAGACTCCATCTTGGACAAGGGCAAAGCAGGCTCCAAGGAACATCCGGAATCCTTACACCGTGTATAAATATTTTTGTGATCCGATTTATGTGACACATCAGCGCTAAATAGTCTAAGATGGTGAAGTGAGAGAAATACAGGCATAAATTAAATTTATGGGATCAAATAACTAAAAATTGACATGTGCATATGTATTCACCCCTTTTGGGATGAAGCCCCTATAAATGTCTGGTGCAAGCAATTCCCTTCATAAGCCCCATGCTTTGTGACAGGACGTCCCCCTGTGTACAATGTAAGTGTCACACGTCTGTCAGTATTTACACTTTACCTTCTCTGAAAGGTCACAGAGGCTGCAACACCATTACCAAGAGGCACCACTAACCAAACACCACCATTAACAAGAGGCCCTACCAACACATACAAAGCCACAACCAACACCACCATTAACAAGAGGCACCACTAACCAATCACCACCATTAACAAGAGGTTCCACTAACCAAACACCACCATTAACAAGAGGTTCCACTAACCAAACACCACCATTAACAAGAGGTTCCACTAACCAAACGCCACCATTAACAAGAGGCTCCACTAACCAAACGCCACCATTAACAAGAGGCTCCACTAACCAAGCACCACCATTAACAAGAGGCTCCACTAACCAAACCCCACCATTAACAAGAGGCACCACTAACCAAACCCCACCATTAACAAGAGGTTCCCACTAACCAACACCACCATTAACAAGAGGCACCACTAACCAAACACCACCATTAACAAGAGGCCCACTAACCAAGCACCACCATTAACAAGAGGTCCACTAACCAACACCACCATTAACAAGAGGCTCCACTAACCAAGCACCACCATTAACAAGAGGTTCCACTAACCAACACCACCATTAACAAGAGGCACCACTAACCAACACCACCATTAACAAGAGGCTCCACTAACCAAACACCACCATTAACAAGAGGCTCCACTAACCAAACACCACCATTAACAAGAGGTCACACTAACCAAACACCACCATTAACAAGAGGTCCACTAACCAAACCCACCATTAACAAGAGGCACCACTAACCAATCACCACATTAACAAGAGGTCCACTAACCAAACACCACCATTAACAAGAGGCTCCACTAACCAACACCACCATTAACAAGAGGTCCACTAACCAAACCCACCATTAACAAGAGGCCCACTAACCAACCCACCATTAACAAGAGGCTCCACTAACCAAACACCACCATTAACAAGAGGCTCCACTAACCAAACCCACCATTAACAAGAGGCTCCACTAACCAACACCACCATTAACAAGAGGCTCCACTAACCAAACACCACCATTAACAAGAGGTCCACTAACCAAACACCACCATTAACAAGAGGACCACTAACCAACACCACCATTAACAAGAGGCCACTAACCAAACACCACCATTAACAAGAGGTCCACTAACCAACACCACCATTAACAAGAGGCTCCACTAACCAAACACCACCATTAACAAGAGGCCCACTAACCAACACCACCATTAACAAGAGGTCCACTAACCAAACACCACCATTAACAAGAGGCTCCACTAACCAAACCCACCATTAACAAGAGGTCCACTAACCAAACACCACCATTAACAAGAGGCTCCACTAACCAAACACCACCATTAACAAGAGGCACCACTAACCAAACACCACCATTAACAAGAGGTCCACTAACCAAACACCACCATTAACAAGAGGTCCACTAACCAAACCACCATTAACAAGAGGCACCACTAACCAAACACCACCATTAACAAGAGGCTCCACTAACCAAACACCACCATTAACAAGAGGCACCACTAACCAACACCACCATTAACAAGAGGTCATCACCACTAACCAAACAACCCACCATTAACAAGAGGTCCACTAACCAAACACCACCATTAACAAGAGGCACCACACCAACACCACCAAAAGAGCACACTAACAAGCACCCCATACAAGGGCCCAACAAACCACCTAAGAGTCACAAACCCCATCAAAGGCACCACAACAACCCACCATTAACAAGAGGTTCCACTAACCAAACACCACCATTAACAAGAGGCACCACTAACCACACCACCATTAACAAGAGGTTCCACTAACCAAACACCACCATTAACAAAGGCTACCACTAACCAAACACCACCATTAACAAGAGGTTCCACTAACCAAGCACCACCATTAACAAGAGGCTCCACTAACCAAACGCACCATTAACAAGAGGCTCCACTAACCAAAGCACCACCATTAACAGAGGCTCCACTAACAAACCCACCATTAACAAGAGGTCCACTAACCAAACCCACCATTAACAAGAGGCCATACAACACATTACAAAGCCACTAACCAAACCCCACCATTAACAAGAGGCTCCACTAACCAAGCACCACCATTAACAAGAGGCCCACTAACCAAGACACCACCATTAACAAGAGGCTCCACTAACCAAGCACCACCATTAACAAGAGGCTCCACTAACCAAACACCACCATTAACAAGAGGCTCCACTAACCAAACACCACCATTAACAAGAGGCCCACTAACCAAACCCACCATTAACAAGAGGTTCCACTAACCAAACACCACCATTAACAAGAGGCTCCACTAACCAAACACCACCATTAACAAGAGGTTCACTAACCAACTCACACCATAAAGAGGTCACAACCAACACCACCATTAACAAGAGGTTCCACTAACCAAACCCACCATTAACAAGAGGCTTCCACTAACCAAACACCACCATTAACAAGAGGCTCCACTAACCAAACCCACCATTAAACAAGAGGCTCCACTAACCAACCCACCATTAACAAGAGGCTCCACTAACCAAACACCCACCATTAACAAGAGGCTCCACTACCAAACCCACATAACGAGCACCATACACAAAGAGGTTCCACTAACCAACACCACCATTAACAAGAGGCTCCACTAACCAAACCCACCATTAACAAGAGGCTCCACTAACCAAGCACCACCATTAACAAGAGGCTCACTAACCAAAACACCACCATTAACAAGAGGTTCCACTAACCAAACCACCACCATTAACAAGAGGCACCACTAACCAAACCCCACCATTAACAAGAGGTTCCACTAACCAAACCCACCATTAACAAGAGGCTCCACTAACCAAGCACCACCATTAACAAGAGGTTCCACTAACCAAACACCACCATTAACAAGAGGCTCCACTAAAAACCAAACTACCAGCCACCATTAACAAGAGGCTCCACTAACCAAACCCACCATTAACAAGAGGCTCCACTAACCAAACCCACCATTAACAAGAGGCCACTAACCAACTCCACTTAACAAGAGGCCATAACCAACCCACCATTAACAAGAGGCCCACTAACCAAACCCACCATTAACAAGAGGTCACTAACCAAACCCACCATTAACAAGAGGTTCACTAACCAAGCACACCATTAACAAGAGGTTCCACTAACCAAGCACCACCATTAACAAGAGGCTCCAACTAACCAAAAAGCACAACACCATTGCTATAACCAAGCAAGGGCTTCCACTAACCAAGCACCACATTAACAAGAGGCTCCACTAACCAAACACCACCATTAACAAGAGGCTCCACTAACCAAACGCCACATTAACAAGAGGCTCCACTAACCAAAACCACCATTAACAAGGGTTCCACTAACCAAACATCACCATTAACAAGAGGTTCCACTAACCAAACATCACCATTAACAAGAGGTTCCACTAACCAACCCACCATTAACAAGAGGTCCACTAACCAAAATCACCATTAACAAGAGGTTCCACTAACAAGCCCACCATTAACAAGAGGTCATACAAGCGGTCACTAACCAAAGCACCAGCCATTAACAAGAGGCACCACTAACCAAACACCACCATTAACAAGAGGCACCACTAACCAAACACCACCATTAACAAGAGGCATCTAACTAACACCATTAACAGCGGTCCTAAAGCCACATTAAAAGAGGCTCCACTAACCAAACACCACAATTAACAAGAGGCTCCACTAACCAAACACACACCATTAACAAGAGTCTCCACTAACCAAACACCACCATTAACAAGAGGCTCATACCAACACACCATTAATCTCCTACCAACACCCATTGGCTCCTAAAAACCAACCATAAAGGCTCACTACAACACACATTAACAAGAGGCCGTGGTCCCATTCTGACCCACCTTGCCTAAATCACAGCTGGAGGCTATATCTCAGCTGGAAGGGCCAATAACCCCCTCAGCCTAAAACAGCAGCCTCAGCCGACAGAAAGCACATCTGTTAGATGCGCCAATTCTGGCGTTTTGCCCGGCTCTTCCCACTTGCCCTGTAGCGGTGGCAAGTGGGGTAATATTTGTGGGGTTGATGTCACCTTTGTATTGTCAGGTGACATAAAGCCCACAGCTTAGTAATGAAGAGGCGTCAATAAGACACCTATCCATTACTAATCCTATAATTGTATGGTAAATAAACACACAGCCAGAATAAAGTCCTTTATTTGAAATAAGACTAAACACAGTTTTCAATTTTTATTTAAATGCCTAATTCCACCAAAGCCCTCATTCTCCTGTAATAAAAGTAAAAAATAACAAAAAAAAAACAACAATATACCATACCTGTCCGTTGTTCTGTCCCACGCCGTAATCCATGTCTGGAGGATAAATAATCTTCAACCTGGACGGTGCCAAAATGCAACCATCCCGGGTGAGAACCACTGGTGAATGAGCTGCTGCGAGCGCAGCCTCACTGACCAGCGGTGACATCGAGGTTCCCAGCCGGCCTGAACTGCGGTGACCTCATCACTGACTTTTTCCCACAGTCCTGAGGTCACCGCAGTTCAGGCCGGCTGGGAACCTCGATGTCAGCACTAGTCACTGAGGCCGTGCTCGCAGCAGCTCGTTAACCAGTGGTTCTCAGCCGGGACGGTTGCATCTTGGCACCGTCCAGGTTGAAAACTATTTAGCCCCCAGACAAGGATTACAGCGTGGGACAGATCGGCAGACAGGTATGGTATATTGATGTTTTTTTAATTTTATTACAGGAGATCGAGGGCTTCGGTGGAATTAGGCGAGGTTGTAAGTATGGTTTAATTGAGAATCTTAAAGGAATCTGTGTAATTTTTTCAATTAAAGGACTTTATTCTGACTGTGTCTTAATTTACCATATAACTATAGGATTAGTAATGGAGAGGTGTCTTAAGGCACTGCCACACTTAGCGATCGCACTAGCGATCACGATAATGACAACATGGCGAGATCGCTAGTGCGATCACTATGTGATCGCTAGTTAGATTCCAAACACAACTCATCAGTGATCTGTATAACGACCTCTGCGGTCGTTGGGAAAACCTAGTACCACCTGCGACGCTGGTGAAGTCGTTCATAAAGGGTGTCACACTCAGCGATTCAGGCTCACCAGCGGGACACCAACGACCAAAAAAACAGCTCAGAACGTTCATAAGCGATCAGCGACATCTCAGCAGGGGCCACATCGCTGCTACATGTCACACACAGCTAAGTCGCTAACGAGATCGCTACTGCGTCATAAATGGTGAAGCAGTAGCGATCTCGTTAGCAATCTCGCTAGTGATCTCGCTTAGTGTGGCATACCCTTTACAGACACCTCTCCATTACTAAGCCGTGGGCTTGATGTCACCTGACAATACAAAGGTGATATCAACAATTATATATTTAAATAATTAAAAAAAACAGCGTGGGGACCCCTCTATTCTTAATAACCAACCTTGCTGAAGCTGACAGGTGAGAGTTGCAACCCGCAGCTGTGAGTTTTGCCAGTGGGTTAAAGAAAATAGGGGGGAACCCACGTCGGGTTTTTCATTTTAGTTATAGCGCAGGCGGGTGAGGAATACCCCCAATCATAAGCTCCTGCTGTCACTGTTATTAGCGGCAGCAGGAGTCGGATGATGGGAGTAATAGTCCTATCAGCCGCCACCTGCTGTCATCATTCTGACTTGAATACAACTCTCATCATTCTCCCCTGCTCGCCGGGAGAGCAGGGGAGAATGATGACAGTTGTCTTCAGCACCCGGGAACAGCGCTTACTGTAGCGCTTCTTCCCCAGTGCCGATGCGTGTCACGCGGACGACATCAATGTGTGTTCTCCGTGTGTGGGACGTTTTGCCGCCCGTGCTGACAGTAAAAAATGGAGATGTCTATGTGTGGTGCACACGGACACACGGTCCGTGGAAACGCACTGACATGTGCACAGACCCATTCATTGAGTCTATGAGTGTCAGTGTTCCCGGTACATGTGAAAACTGTCACCACACGTACCAGAGACATGGATGTGTGAAAGAGGCCAAACAGGGTGGTGGCAAGAGCATGCTGTTGGGAGGTTTTTCAGCAGCAGAGACAGAGAAAATGATCCAAGTTGAGGAAAGAATGGATGGTGCGAAATATTGGAATATTCTTGAGCAAAACCCATTTCAGACTGTGACTTGTTTGAGACTGGGACGGAGGTTCACCTTCCAACCAGACTATGACCCACAGCAAACTGCTAAAGCAACACTCGAGTGGTTCAAGGGTAAACGTGTAAATGTTCTGGTGTGGTCGTGTCAAAACCCAGTGTGAGGGACGAGGGAGACACCATTTTGATTAATTTGAGGCCCAATATATTATCCAAACTTCTCCCTCTCCACCTGCTCCTGAACTGTGGCCCTCACCCATGAGATAAATACACAATTCCTCCAAAGAACAGGAACGTGCCATATGGCAAGAGAATTAGAGACCCCGTGCTGTCTTTTGTGCAGGGCGGCCAGCTATCAATGGAAGGCCTAGACGAAGAGGCATCGACACAGAGCTGAATTATGAGAGCACTGTGAATCTCAGGGTTAAGTCCAAAATACCACCAGAATCCTGGGAGTCCTCTGCACACACATCTGGGTCTCATCGTTCCATAGCTGTCCCAGATACTAAGCTATCAAGACTGGCTCTCCAGAACGGTTCAGGTCGACCCAAGATTGGATTCTCTGTATCAGTCAAGCCCCAACTAACCCGTTGGGATGTCAGTCGTCAAGTTTGGCTCTCCCACTAGGAAGTTATGACCTATCCTATACAATGGGAATTATTTCAGCTAGGAGGTCAGGGGAGGAGATTTTAGTTTGGCCCAGAGGGGCGGTGGCAAATATGGGAGAGGGTGAGCTAAGGGTTAAAAACTAGCAACACACCTTTAGCTTTTGTCTTTGTTCTACCATGGGAGCCACATCACGTGTGGAGACGGACCAGAAACTAAGAAGGTGCCTGAGAGAGTCTCTTCATCCACAAGTGATAACAACGGTAACGTGACACATACAGCTAACTGCTATCCCCAAACTGTACCCTACTTCTATCTGTACCTCTGACTTTAATATCTGCATATATTTGAAGTATCTAGTGCGCCTTTTGGCAATTAAAATATCAATTAATTTTGGGCTGCTCTTTTATATCGAAACCTGATTTCCCACGTCTGTGAGTTCGGCTAGTACTTACACGCTACCTGGGGTTGGTTTCTCACCCAATATAAGCTTGTTAACATACCGGGCTTATATCTAACGAGGAACTGGCAGTGATGGACCGGAGGTTAATATATATATATATATATATATATATATATATATATATATATATATATAGATATAGATAGATATAAAGTGGGTACAGAAATGATTCAGACCCCTTTACATTTTTCCATCTTTGTTTCATTGCAGCCATTTGGTAAATTCAATAAAGTTTATTTTTTCTCATTAATGTGCCCTCTGCACCCCATCTTTACTGAAAAAAAACAGAAATGTAGAAATTTTTGCAAATTTATTAAAAAAGAAAAACTGAAATATCACATGGTCATAAGTATTCAGCCCCTTTGCTCAGTATTGAGGAGAAGCACCTTTTGAGCTCGTACAGCCATGAGTCTTCTTGGGAATGATACAAGTTTTTCACCCCTGGATTTGGGGATCCTCTGCCATTCTTCCTGGCAGATCCTCTCCAGTTTCGTCAGGTTGGAAGGTGAACATTGGTGGACAGCCATTTTCAGGTCTCTCCAGAGATGCTCAGTTGCGTTTAGGTCAGGGCTCTGGCTGGGTCAGTCAGGAATGGTCACAGAGTTGTTCTGAAGCCACTCCTTTGTTATTTTAGCTGTGTGCTTAGGGTCATTGTCTTGTTGGAAGGTGAACCTTCGGCCAAGTCTGAGGTCCAGAGCACTCTGGAAGAGGTTTTCATCCAGGATATCTCTGTACTTGGCATTCATGTTTCCTTCAATTGCAACCAGTCGTCCTGTCCCTGCAGCTGAAAACACCCCCATAACATGATGCTGCCACCACCACGTTTCACTGTTGGGATTGTATTGGGCAGGTGATGAGCAGTGCCTGGTTTTCTCTACACATACCTGTAGTGGAAATATGTATTTGTAGGCGATGAATGGCCGGCAGTTAACTAGCATCTGTCCTTAGGCGGCAGGTCTCACAAAGGTGATAGCACATTTCATCTTGAGAAAGGCAGTTCAGACCCCAGGGTGCCTTCCTGGAACACACAGAATTAGAACCATTTCACACCTCTGATGCCTTTTGAACAGAGACAACAAATTGTAGCCTAATAATTGCTATTCCCTATGAGAAAGAAAGGTTACACAAAGAGTGTTTAGAGAAAAATAATGTATTCATTGGTAAAGTAGCCATAGTCCAGTCACAGACCAGGAATTAGAATATTAACATGAGAGGCTGGTCTAGAAATCTGATCTCCAGGTTAAATCTATAAATTAGGCCTTACACAAAGAAAGCTGTTCACGGACTGAGGACAGCTGAGCTGATGTGAGCCATTTCATATTCATCCCCCTCAGGGAGCAGAATACCAGACTGCAAAGTTTAGATATCTCTGTAAGTTTTCTCCCTTTTACTTTTATAACCGCTTTGCATATTTGCATGTCACTTCTTATTTCCATTTTTTTTATATCCTTTTATTGTATGCACTGTACCTTTTCTATTAAAGCTTAAACTTTAATAAGTTTGAACCTTATATGCGCTAAAAGAATCCATAGCCTTAGAGTGCGTGATCCTGGTGATTAGCAGCCAGTAGTAGTACTTCCGGGACTCATCGCCCGTGTGTTCAGCGAGTGGTGGCAGCGAGTATGAAGCGGGTGCGTAGTCTGTGTCGGGGTGTGATTTATGCTCCCATTGCAGCATAGGACAGAGGGTGAATGCTGGACTGAGTGAGGAGATAGATTAACCCTTGCAGGTGCAACCCCAAGTCACGTGCTGAGAAGCGGGTATGTGAAAATACCGCTTAGAATTATCACCAAAAAGTTCTATCTTCGTCTCATCAGACCAGAGAATCTTATTTCTCATAGTCTGGGAGTCCTTCATGTGTTTTTAGTAAACTCTATGCGGCTTTCATATGTCTGGCACTGAGGAGAGGCTTCCGTCGGGCCACTCTGCCATAAAGGCACGACTGGTGGAGGCTGCAGTGATAGTTGACTTTGTGGAGCTTTCTCCCATCTCCCTACTGCATCTGTGGAGCTCAGCCACAGTGATCTTGGGGTTCTTCTTTACCTCTCTCACCAAGGCTCTTCTCCCACAATTGCTCAGATTGGCTGGACGGCCAGGTCTAAGAAGACTTCTGGTGATCCCAAACTTCTTCCAGTTAAGGATTATGGAGGCCACTGTGCTCTTAGGAACCTTGAGTACTGCAGAAATTCTTTTGTAACCTTGGCCAGATCTGTGCCTTGCCACAATTCTGTCTCTGAGCTCCTTGGCCAGTCCCTTTGACCTCATGATTCTCATTTGGTGTGACATGCACTGTGAGCTGTGAGGTCTTATATAGACAGGTGTGCGCCTTTACAAATCAAGTTCTATCAGTGTAATTACACACAGCTGGACTCCAATGAAGGAGTAGAAGCATCTCAAGGAGGATCACAAGGAAATGGACGGCATGTGACGTAAAACGGTAATTAGACGTACCGGTAATTGTGTTTCCAGGAATCCATCCTGACAGCACGATGGAGGACGTCCTTATCCTTAGTGGGACAGGAACAACAAGTAGTTAAAAGGACCCTCCCCTCGCCACCCCTCAGTGATTTTTCAAAGTACCACATCTGGATGGATGCAAACACAAATTTTATTAACAAATTCATACACATGTTACTTCACAATGGTATATTTAAGAATATTTGCAACAGGGAGGGAACTAGTAGTGCTGTCAGGATGGATTCCTGGAAACACAATTACCGGTACGTCTAATTACCGTTTTCCAGTTCACCACCTGACAGCACGATGAAGTACCAGAGAATGGTAACACTAGGGCGGGACTACAGCGTGCAAGACTTTCCTACCAAACGCCAATTGTTCTAGGCCTATGTCTAGTTTGTAGTGTCTGGCAAAGGTGCTGACGTTAGCCCACGTTGCTTTCCTGCAAATCTGTTCTGATGAAGCTCCCCCTTTCTGTGCCCATGACGTGGCCATAGCGCGTGTGGAATATGCCTTAATGATACCTGGTGGATCTCTCCCTTCAGCTCTATATGCAATGGCTATCATAGATCTTATCCATCTACCGATGGTAGCTTTCGCTGCTTTCCTGCCTCTATTAGGCCCTTCGTATTGGATGAATAAATGGTTGTCCAACCTCCAACCCTCCGTTGCCGCTATGTATTTTAGTACCGTATCTCTAACGTCTAAATTATGAAAAGCCTGTTCTCCCGAATTCTTAGGATGCTGGCAGGAGGGTAGGACCACTTCCTGGTCCATGTTTGTACGGGACACAACCTTGGGAAGCAACCCAGGATCAAGCCTTAAGACTAGTCTGTCATCAAAAATCTGCAGGTATGGGTCCTGAATCGATAATGCCTGCAACTCCCCCAATCTTTTTGCGGACGTTATTGCGACTAAGAAAGCCGCTTTCATAGAGAGTTTAGCTATGTGCATGTCTTGTGAGAGGAGGTATGGAGATCTACATAAAACATCCAAGACTAGGTTAAGGTTCCATGGAGGGACTGGATTTTTTACTTAGGGTTTTAGCCTACTGATTACTCTCGAGAATCTCGCTATCCAGGGGTGCGTGGCTATAAGATAGTCGTAAAACACGCTCAGGGCAGAAATCTGCACCTTCAGGGTGCTAGGTCTTAGACCCATCGAGAACCCTGACTGGAGGAAGTCGAGCATTCTGGGAATGTCAGGCACCGCCGTGTCCACTGCGGATTTGTCTGAGAATGAGCAAAAACGCTTCCATATTTTGTTATATATGGCTGTAGTCACCGGCTTCCTACTCGCTTGTATGGTAGAAATTACGTCATCTGAAAGCCCTCTGGATCTTAGGATCTGGCGCTCAGGATCCATGCCGACAACCGCAGTGGGTCCGGGTTGAAATGAATAACTGGGCCCTGGTATAGAAGATCTTCTCTCTCTGGGAGATGTATAGGTTTTTCTACTGCCAATCTGTTTAGGAGCGAAAACCAACTCCTCTTGGGCCAGAATGGAACCACTACTATCACTGTCGCTCCGTCTTCCCGTATCTTCCTTAACACCCTTGGAATCAGAGGAAATGGTGGAAAGGCGTATAAGAGACCCTCTCCCCAATTCTGCGATAGGGCATCTATACCTGCTGCACCGTCTAGCGGATTCAGCGAGAAAAATGTTCTTAGCTTCGTATTTTCCCTGTTGGCGAAGAGGTCCACCTGCGGTGTTCCCCACCGCTGGCAAATCATTTTGAAAACTTCCGAGTTTAGTTCCCAGTCTGACGGATTTAGTTTCGTCCTGCTCAAGAAGTCGGCCACCTGGTTCTGGGCTCCCTCCAGATGAACTGCCGAGATGGATTTTACTGATCTTTCCGCCCATCTGAATATTTGGTCCACAAGCTTCTGCAGTGTCGGGTGTCTTGGGCCTCCCTGATGTTTTAGGAATGCCACCGCCGTCGTGTTGTCGGAAAATATTTGTACATGTTTTCTTTTGAGCATCCCTCTGGCGTGGAGGAGAACCTTCCAAATGGCGAACAGCTCTCTGAAATTTGACGATTTTGCACTTGTCTCTGGGTCCCATTGGCCCTGATAGTAGACTCTCTCCACATGTCCGCCCCATCCGGTCTGACTGGCATCTGTAGTGACTGTGAGGGCAGGTGTGAGAATCCAGGGTACCCCTACTCCTAGATTCTTCTGAACACTCCACCAGCTCAGTGATTTCTTCACTGTCCACGATAGTTATCTTCTTGTCCAGGGAACACTGTCTCCTGTCCCAGGACCAAAGAACTTGATGCTGTAGTTTTCGTGAGTGGAACTGGCTCCATCTCACGCAAGAAATGCAAGCCGTCATCCGGCCTAGAACCGCCATGGCCTCTCTGATGGAACAAGGCTTCTTTACGAACTGTCGGATGTTTTCTGTGAGGGACCGCTGCTTTTCTTCTGGTAAGAACGAGGTTCTGGAATGGGAGTCTAACATGACCCCTAGAAACTTCACTCTGGTCTGTGGGACTAAACTCGACTTCTTCCAGTTTATTATCCATCCCAGCTCCTGAAGCACGGAAATTGTGGTCTGACAATTTGCCCTGAGCTGTTTCTCGGACCCTGCCGCTACCAGGAAATCGTCCAGATAGGGTACTATTGTTACTCCCTGGTTTTTCAACCATGCTACCACCTCCGCCATTAACTTTGTGAAGATTCTGGGGGCTGAAGCTAACCCGAAGGGAAGGGCCTGGAATTTAAAGTGATGGACTGTTCCCTGGTGCACCAGGGCAAACCTGAGATATTTGTGGTAGCTTGGATGGATCGGTACATGGTAGTATGCATTTTCCAAGTCTAGCGTGCACATTACCATGTCCTTGTCTAACAGGGGAATAGTGCTCTTCACCGACTCCATTTTGAATCTTTTGTATTTTATGTAGTGATTCAATGGTTTGAGATGTATAATAGTCCTGGACTGTCCTGACGGCTTTTTGATTGAAAATAGTCTCGAGTAGTGACCCCTGCTCTCTTCTGACAAGGGAACTGGGACTACCACCTTTAGTCTTAATAGATCCTGGACATCCATCCACATAGATGCGGCCAGAGAGGGCTAGGATTTGGTTGTCACAAACCTCTCTGGCGGCTTGCCAACAAACTCCAGGATATAGCCTTGGCTGACTGTCTGGAGAATCCATGGGTTGTGAGAGACCTTTCGCCAACCTCCTACGAAGTGTCTTATCCGGCCCCCCACTCCGAAAGCGTCAACTTTTGTGGGTCCCTGATCTAGCTCCGAAGATGGAATCCCTTCCCTTTCCTCCCTTAGGGTAGCTCCATCAACCTGTCTTTCCTTTCCCTTTATAGTCTGGATCCTGAACTGGTTGGGATCTCCGAAAGGGCTGATATTTTTTAGTTTTTTCTTCAGGAAACCCTTTCTTTTGTCAGCGGCCTTTTCTAATATATCATCTAGAACTGGCCCGAACATGAGAAAGAGATGGCGCATAATTTATTTTTCGAATCGGTATCTCCTGATCATGTTTTAAGAAAGATCGCTCGCCTGGCTGCATTTGATAAGGACTCGCTTCTGGCTGCAAATCTAACTGATTCTGCGGATGCATCCGCCATAAACCCCGTGCCAAGTTTTAGTAATGGTAGGGATCTAAGGATGGTTTCTCTGGTAGTTTTGGCTTTGAGGTGATGCTCTAAGTCATCTACCCAAAGATACATAGATCGAGCAACTGACGTGGCCGCAATATTAGCTTGACTAATAGCCGCCGATGCTTCCCATGTCTTTCTTAAAAGGCCATCCGCCCTCCGATCCATCAGATCTTTCAGACTGGATGAGTCCTCGAACGGGATTGATGATTTCCTTGCCACTTTGGCAACCGGTATGTCCACTTTAGGGACCTCATCCCAATCTCTGATGTCGTCCATTTTGTACGGTAACCCGAGCCTAAAATCCCTAGGGATTACGAGTCTTTTTTCTGCCTCCTGCCATTCTTCCAGGATCATGGAACGGATATGGCTATGGACTGGGAATACCCTGGACATCTGGGACTGTAGTCCCCCAAACATTTCGTCCTGAACAGACGTCTCCTCTGGTGCATCCTGTAGTTGCATAGTATCGCGGACCACCTGGAGCAACTCGTTTGTGTCTGTCGATGAGAACAGATATTTTTTCCCCCTATTTGACAGTTCATCCTTTTCTTCCTGCTCTGAATCCTCTCCGTCCTCTTCCTCCGAGGAAGTACTAGGTTCCCTAAGTCTCTTTCGGGGTTTCAATTTGGCTAAGGCTAGGCAGGTTCAAGCCTGAAATGGAGGCCTGGACTTCCTGTCTTATCATGGACCTCATATTGGTTAGCAATGATGTCTGCTCCTCTCCGACGACCTTATACGTGCAGGAGTCACATAGAGGTTTTAGCCAGCCCTCCGGTAATTTAGATACACAAATAGGGCACTTTTTCCTATTACCAGCTTTCTTCTTTTCCTGGGTAGTCTGGTCCCCCTACAAATACAGAGGTCCCCTTTTGTAAATTTGAAGGTACATGGGGGCATTGTGGGCACTTAGTCAGGCTTTGAGTAGCCTACTTACGTGCCCCTGCGCGATTTCTGGGCCCTCAGATCTGGCTGCGGTTTCCATTATCTGCCCCGCTACTGCTTCTCCTTCTCAGGATGACCGGCGGTGTCTCCGGATAGAAACCCCATTTTTATCCTCCTTACCTGGTTGATCCTGCCCCGTCGCGCTCCTGCGCGACACGATCGTGCCCTGTATGTTTCCGGGTCTGACGCGACCGGAAGTGACGCGTCCTGACCCGGAAGTCACTCCCTGCTCCATGCTGCCGGCGTTACCTCGCTTCTGCCGAGCCCAGGAGAGCGGTGCGGCGGCGGACCGAGAGCCCCCTGTGCGGAGGAAGCGGTCGCCAAACCAGGAGCAGAGCTACACTGGCCATCGCTGGGTGACCTGTGATCAGCAGGGACCAGCGTAGATTTTACCAGGTGGGAAGGGAAAGGCTGGGCCACTCCGATCCTCACCATCTGCCAGCACGATCAGGGCTCTGCTCGTCGCTCCTATCCTCAGTGGGACAGGAAAAAACACTGAGGGGTGGCGAGGGGAGGGTCCTTTTAACTGCTTGTTGTTCCTGTCCCACTAAGGATAAGAAGGACATCCTCCATCGTGCTGTCAGGTGGTGAACTAGAAATATGAGTGTCTGAGTAAGGGTGTGAAGACTTATGACCATGTGAGATTTCAGTTTTACATTTTTAATAAATTTGCAAAAATTTCTACATTTCTGTATTTTTTTCAGTAAAGATGGGAGCAGAGTGCACATTACTGAGAAAAAAAAGAACTTTTTTGCATTTACCAAATGGCTGCAATGAAACAAAGAGTGAAAAATTTAAAAGGCTCTTAATACTTTTCATACTCACTGTATTCCCGACCTGGGACTGGTGATATATATACCGCCCTCACTGCAGAGTACCCCGATAACCAGTACATGACAGGGCAGCCTCTCTGGCGACCACTTATCCTAGGTGCAGTTCCCTGACTGACCTGAGGGAAGGGGGCGCCAGAGAGCTGCAACTGTGTAAGCTCCGTTACAGATTGGTGACGGCAGGGTGATATCCATATCCCCGGCTCTCTCTTGTGTGTGTTTTCCTTACAAGCATTGTGTGGGGCCATTATACTGTATGGAGATCTATGTGGAGCCACCGTACTGTATGGAGGACTTTATGTGCCCGCTCTACTGTATGGAGGGCTGTGTGGGGATTACAGTTGGAGAATCATACTGTGATGGGGTCACCATTCTTTGTTGGGGAAACTGAGGAGGGGGTGCAGTAGGGTCATCATACTGTGATGGGGTCACCATTCTTTGTTGGGGGAACTGAGGGAGGGGGTGCAGTAGGGTCATCATACTGTGATGGGGTCACCATTCTTTGTTGGGGAAACTGAGGGAGGGGTGCAGTAGGGTCATCATACTGTGATGGGGTCACCATTCTTTGTTGGGGGAACTGAGGGAGGGGGTGCAGTAGGGTCATCATACTGTGATGGGGTCACCATTCTTTGTTGGGGGAACTGAGGGAGGGGGTGCAGTAGGGTCATCATACTGTGATGGGGTCACCATTCTTTGTTGGGGGAACTGAGGGAGGGTGCAGTAGGTCATCATACTGTGATGGGTCACCATTCTTTGTGGGGGAACTGAGGAGGGGTGCAGTAGGTCATCATACTGTGATGGGGTCACCATTCTTTGTTGGGGGAACTGAGGGAGGGGGTGCAGTAGGGTCATCATACTGTGATGGGGTCACCATTCTTTGTTGGGGGAACTGAGGGAGGGGGTGCAGTAGGGTCATCATACTGTGATGGGGTCACCATTCTTTGTTGGGGGAACTGAGGGAGGGGGTGCAGTAGGGTCATCATACTGTGCGTGTGAGGAGGTCACTGTGGGGATATCATACTGTGTTTGGGAGCACTTGTTTGCATCATACTTTATTATCTGTTTTATTCTTCAAGGTTTTTTTACCCTTTGTTATTACATATGTCTATTGGGCCATCGGCTTTTTACTGCTGTTACATAACATTGGATTATTCCACTTTAATTCCAAAAGTTAATAGTTTTATTTGATAAGAAAATGTCTACAGATGGGGAAGTTTTTCCTTAACAAATATCAAGGCCGGCGACTTTCTGCAAACTTTTAACTTTGGCCCTCTGTGTGTTTCAGTTTGATATCCCTGACTTAAAAGGAGTCTGTCACCCTTTTTTGTGATATCAGGTAAAGATACCACTCAATTGTGCGTCCCATAAGTAATCTATAGGTACCTATCATAGTCCCTGACACCCCTGCTTTCATGAAAAATACCTTTATAACCTTCCTTTCTCTGTATGCAAATTGCGGCGGTCCGTTCTGATGGGCGGGGCTTATTCTCATTCCCCCCCTCCTGTCTTGCCCTACGCACTTGTTTTCTTCTTCTTACTGCGTTCATGTACGGTTTCCGCGCATGCGCTTTGAAAAGGGCCCTCGCGCATGCGCAGTATGCTTTATGTGCAGGGCTTCACTCTGATTTCCGGAGGCCAGAAAATGACAGCTTGCCTTGGAAGACTTCCGGGGCATAGAAAGTGAGGCGAAATTCCGGCGCATGCGCAATATTGATTTTATGCTTTGCCCACTGTTGAGCAAAGCATACTGCGTATGCGCAAGGGCCCTTTTCAACACTACGGTCTCTGTGATATTCAGATGAAGATACGTACAGCAAGCCGAGGCACGGGGGAATGAGAATAAGCCCCGCCCATCGGACCGGACCGCGATTTGCATACAGAGAAAGGAAGATTATAACGGTATTTTTGCATGAAAGCTGGGGTGTCAGGGACTATGATAGGTACCTATAGATTACTTATGGGACGCACAATTGAGTGGTATCTTTACCTGATATCACAAAAAAGGGGTGACAGACTCCCTTTAAATGGTTTCTTCTTATCATGATAAAGGGTTACGGTTACAAAGAGGTTGTAAAAACAAACAACTTTGCAATTCTACTTTTGATTAAAAATCCTCTCCATTCTCAACAACAGACCATCACTACAATTGGTGGCTAGTATCCTAGGCTTGGAGTGCAGCGCTTACAAGCTCTTTGATACTGACTCTATAGAGCGCTAATGTACAAGTTGTCTTTCTAATCTAAAACCTCAGTATTCAGGGCACTTTGCGAGCAGTTTGGGCACTCGGTCTCTAAAAGGTTCGGTCATCATCACTGACCTAGAGCATCTGGCGCAGATGCTCGAGCGGATCCAATGGGCAGGTTTGACCATCAAGCCAGAAAAATGCCAGCAGGGCATGAGCGAGGTCCTTTACCTGGGTCACCGAGTGAGCGGAGGGGGGGTTCTGAAGCCAGAGCCTGGGAAAGTGGATGCCACTGCATCCTGGCCCACCCCAGGACCAAGAAGCAGGTGATGTCCTTCTTGGGGACCGCCAGGTACTATAGAAGGTTCATTCCATACTATAGTACCCTGGCAAAGCCCCTGACGAACCTCATCAAGAATAAGCGGCCAGTCACAGCCACCTATGAGACAGCTTTCCAAGCGCTCCCTCTCCAGCTCGCCAGTGCTACAGGCTGCTGACTTTGAACGGCCGTTTGCAGTACAGACCGACACCAGTGACTTTGGCCTCGGTGCGGTGCTCAGTCGGGTTAACTCAACGGGCCAGGAACATCCCGTCCTGTACCTGAGCAAGAAGCTATTCCAGAGGGAGATGGCACACTCCACGATGGAAAAGGAATGCCTGGCAATTGTATGGGCCCTTCAGCGTCTGCAGTCCTACTTATACGGACGGCACTTCACCGTGGAGATGGACCACAACCCCCTCAGCGGGTTACACATGATCTCCGGGACGAATGGGAGGTTGCTACGTGAAGCCTCGCTCTCCAGCAGCACGACTTCACTATTCGCCACAAAATGGGGCGTGACCACGGGCATGCTGACGGGCTATCCTGGCAAGGGGAGTTTGCGGATGGGCACGCAGGGGAACACAGGAATGTGATAGCCCCTAGAGCCCTCTAAAGTGGGGAAGGTGTGAGGCACGATGGGAGACATTATTTTGATTTATTAATTTCAGGCCCAATATATTATCCAAACTTCTCCCTCTCCCCTGCTCCTGAACTGTGACCCCCACCCGTTAATTAAATACACAATTCCTCAAAAGAACAGGACCTTGCCATATGGCAAGAGAATTAGAGGCCCCGTGTTAATTAATGCGAGGAGGAAAAAAGCTGAGACCCCCTAGTGTCTTTTGTGCAGGGCAGCCAGCTATCAATGGAAGGCCTAGATGGTTAGGCACTGACACAGAGATGAATTATAAGAGTACCGTGCATCTCAGAGTCAATCCAATATACCACCAGAACCCTGAGAGGCTGCCGCACACACCTGTGTCTCATCGTTCCATAGCTGTCCCAGATACTGTGCTATCGAGACTGGCTCTCCAGAACCACTTAGCCGACCCAAGTTTGGATTCTCCATATTGGTCAAGCCTCAAAAACCCGTTGGGACGTCAGTCATCCAGTTTGGACCTCCCAGTAGGAAGTTATGAACATCCTTGAAATTGGGGATTTTATTTCAGCTAGGAGGTCAAGGGAGATTTCAGATCGGCACAGAGGCAAACATGGGAGGGCGCGAGCTAAGGGATAAAAACTAGCAACACACGTTTAGCTAGTGTTATTGTTCTGCCACGGAAGCCGCGTCACGTCACACGTGGAGACGGAGAAGAAACTAAGAAAATACCTGTGGACTCGAGCGCTTCCCTGGATCCATATACTACAAAATCGGTAACTTGACACATACAACTAACTGTAATCCCATACCTGTACCCTACCTCTACCTACCTGGCTGTAATATTTGTATATTCCTCAGTATATATTTGTAGTATCTAGTGCGCCTTTCGGCAATTAAAATATCAATTAATTTTGGGCTGCTCTTTTACCTCGAATCCCGATTTCCCACGTCTGTGAGTCCGGCTAATACTTATGTGCTACCTGGGGTTGGTTTCTGACCCAATATAAGCTTGATAACGGATCTGGCTTATATCTAACGAGGAACTGGTTGCAGCGTACCATTCTGGTGTTATTGGGGGATCCTGGCAGTGACGGACCTGAGGTTTATATATATATTCCTGGCCTGGTTGATTTCTCTTGAGGAATGGGCAAAAATCCCAGTGACAACATGCGGAGCTCAGAGAGACTTCTCCAAAGCGACCTGCGGCGGAGGCTCTACAGAGCCTGACTTTGGGGGGTGAATACTTATGCACACTGAAGTTTTCAGTTATTTCGTCCTATTTGTTGTTTGCTTCACAATAAAAAGAGAAACAAATGTCCTCCGGTGTCGGCATGTTCTGCACATGAACTGATGCAAATCCTCAAAGAAACAGTGGAACTCCAGGTTGTGAGGTAGCAAAACACAAAAGATGCCAAAGGAATGACAACTTTCACAATCCACTGTATGTCAAGTTCTGCAGCAAACCTGCAGCGTGCGGGAATGAGCCGGGCAGGGGCCACACAGCTCCTTCATAGTGACTCCGGCTGGGAACATCCACCCGTCTTAGCCAAGTCCCCCGTCATGGGTCATACACTTTGTGCACAGACATGAGGCGGATACTCACGGTTAGAGGGTTGAACTCTATCGGAGTCGGGTCCTTGCAGCTGCACACACTGCCGTATCCCTCCACTTTGCCGCAGAAGTGTTTGCGCCGGCGGTTCTGCTCCGTGTCCAGCCAGTGGCATTCTGCATCTGGAGAGGGCAGAGAATCAAAAAGAAACATTCAGGAACCCCCCACTATCCTACAGAGCCCGGGGGCCAGAGGGAGCCCCCCACCATCCTACAGAGCCCGAGTCCAGAGGGAGCCCCCCACATGCTAGAGAGCCCGGGGCCAGAGGGAGGCCCCCAACATACTAGAGAGCCCGGGGGCCAGAGGGAGCCCCCCACCATCCTACAGAGCCCGGGTCCAGAGGGAGCCCCCCACATGCTAGAGAGCCCGGGGCCAGAGGGAGGCCCCCAACATACTAGAGAGCCCGGGGGCCAGAGGGAGCCCCCCACCATCCTACAGAGCCCGGGTCCAGAGGGAGCCCCCCACATGCTAGAGAGCCCGGGGGCCAGAGGGAGGCCACCAACATGCTAGAGAGCCCGGGTCCAGAGGGAGACCCCCAACATACTAGAGAGCCCGGGGGCCAGAGGGAGCCCCCCACCATCCTACAGAGCCCGGGTCCAGAGGGAGGCCCCCACATGCTAGAGAGCCCGGGGCCAGAGGGAGGCCCCCAACATACTAGAGAGCCCGGGGGCCAGAGGGAGCCCCCACCATCATACAGAGCCCGGGTCCAGAGGGAGCCCCCCACATGCTAGAGAGCCCGGGGGCCAGAGGGAGGCCACCAACATACTAGAGAGCCCGGGGGCCAGAGGGTGGCCCCCAACATACTAGAGAGCCCGGGGGCCAGAGGGTGGCCCCCAACATACTAGAGAGCCCGGGTCCAGAGGGAGGCCCCCACCATCCTACAGAGCCCGGGTCCAGAGGGAGCCCCCCACATGCTAGAGAGCCCGGGGGCCAGAGGGAGCCCCCCACATACTAGAGAGCCCGGGGGCCAGAGGGAGGCCACCAACATGCTAGAGAGCCCGGAGCCAGAGGGAGGCCCCCAACATGCTAGAGAGCCCGGGGCCAGAGGGAGGCCCCCCAACATGCTAGAGAGCCCGGGACCAGAGGGAGGCCCCCAACATACTAGAGAGCCCAAGAGGGCAGCAGGAACCCGTGTACTGAGCACATCCCAATCCACATGACTGGTGGCAGAAGAGCTCATATTATATCACCACATACTTAAAGGGAATGTGTAACATAAAATTCAGTTTTGTCTTAAACAGGGACTGTTCCAAACTAGCAGAGGATCCTCAGTTCCTGCATCCTATTTTCAGCAAGCCAGGAAGAATAGACTTATCTATACGTTGACTTTTGAATGTGTTTTTTTCTGGCTGGTCAAGAAAACAGACTTTTGCTTGTGTAAGTCTGTAATATTGTTTTGTCAGTTGACATTTCATGGAATATACTGTGCGGTTATCCTGGATGACTAGTGATGTTTGCCGATATCCTAATTACACATTGTCCAGGCCAGCCAGTTTGTTATGCAAATAGGCTACATAATCAAACAATAACAGTTGGACTCATCAGGATTACATGGAAATACTGAATGAAGGACAGTTGTTAACTATAAAAAGGTTATATGCCTCTGTATGGAGAGCAAGAGATTCAGCCAAGACATCCAGGGACTCTACAGGACTGCAGCTACGACATCATGGCTCCATCACGAGGGACACGGATTTATCATTCTACAAGAAATAACCTGGGGGACCTCGGCCCTGGTTGGAACAATACAGATCTAATCCATTGACCATCGCTGAACCATGGATACATTTGGAGAAAGCCAGGATTGGGATCCGCCGGTCGCCTGACTCCATGGAGATGGTCGGAGAAGTCAGGTTGTGACCCTCCGGTCAACTGGCCTTGTACCTGAATGGACTGTCATCTACCTACACTTGTCGTTACCTCCTCTCTGTGTGCTTGCGACAGGAGGGGTAGCCGACCCTGGGAACTCTGAACTAACAGCTGCCATTACCCTGGCGAGTCAGCGGAAGGGTGAGACTCTAATGTGCACCATCTTGGGTGCTGTGCTGGGACTATTCTGTGTGTTATCTGCCCGTTTTGTGGTTCAATAAAGCATTGCCACAGTTTTACGGGCGTGCGGTGGGCCCATGGATCCTGGTCCATGCTGTTTCGGCTAGCTGACCGGGTCATCTGCCTCACCCCCAGCCTCCGGTGTCTATACAATGCTAAACAATGATGTACCTGTACCGGTGTTGCCATCCAAAAATGGAGGACCAGTTGCCTTCTGGTTATTGCTGCCCCCTTCCCCTTTAGGCCGCTACCACACAGTTACTCTCCTAACTCAAAGTTTTTTAACTCCCACATCAACTCCGACCCCATCTAAGCAGAAGACCCACAAGTGCAGGGTTCAAAAGCTAAAGCCACAGGAACGTTGTGTCAGGTGTAGTCCGAGTTTTGGATAGTTTCCAGTGTCCCAGCCCTGGGCTCCAGAATGGAGAAAGAAACTACAAAGCTTCTCCTGCACTTTGCTAAACATCCGTAGACTTGTACTGGCCCTTGTCACTCATGTTGCCACAAAACAACAGGCATGTGACAATCACTATAGTGGAGACGTGTGTCGTAACACGGACATGTGAAAGAGGCGCAAGAGGACTCTGGGATCTCACCTTCCGGAGGAACCAGCTGGATGTCCGTCTTCAGCAGAACGGGATCTCCCCACGTGGACAGCGCTGGAGACTTGGAGTGTTTTTCCCCATACATCTGCCCTACAGCAAACAGTACAGCTGTCAAGACAAAGCTCGGCAGTCACCACAGCAGAAGACGCCGCAGCAGCAAACACCGCAGTCCCCCCGGCGGCAGACGTCGCAGTCACTGCAGCAGCAGACGCCGCAGCAGCAGACACCACAGTCCCCCCGGCGGCAGACGTCGCAGTCATTGCAGCAGCAGACGCCGCAGCAGCAGACACCGCAGTCCCCCCGGCGGCAGACGTCGCAGTCACTGCAGCAGACACCGCAGTCCCCCCGGCGGCAGACGTCGCAGCAGCAGACACCGCAGTCCCCCCGGAGGCAGACGTCGCAGTCACCACAGCAGCAGACACCGCGGTCCCCCCAGAGGCAGACGTCGCAGTCACTGCAGCAGCAGACACCGCAGTCCCCCCGGAGGCAGACGTTGCAGTCACTGCAGCAGCATACGTTGCAGTCACCGCAGCAGCATACGCCGCAGTCACCGCAGCAGCATACGCCGCAGTCACCGCAGCAGCATACGCCGCAGTCACCGCAGCAGCATACGCCGCAGTTCTTCAGGAGGCAGACGTCGCAGTCTCCGCAGCAGCAGACACCGCAGTCCCCCTGGCGGCAGACGTCGCAGTCACTGCAGCAGCATACGCCGCAGTCACCGCAGTCCCCCTGGCGGCAGACGTTGCAGTCACCGCAGCAGCAGACACCGCAGTCCCCCTGGCGGCAGACGTCGCAGTCACTGCAGCAGCATACGCCGCAGTCACCGCAGCAGCAGACACCGCAGTCCCCCTGGCGGCAGACGTTGCAGTCACCGCAGCAGCAGACGCCGCAGTCACCGAAGCAGCAGACGCCGCAGTCACCGAAGAGCAAGCCGCAGACCGACAGCGCAGTCACCGAAGCAGCAGACAACCGCAGCGGAGGCCGCAGGTGGTCACCTCCTTTCTTCACCACAAATGTCCACATGTCCCTCCAGCCAAGACTCGGCGCTATCTGACTGCCCAGACTCTTCAGCAAGTTCTTGGCCGTGTCCTTGAGATGGAAGGAGCCTTCATCCTGCCACAGAGAAAAGCGATAACCAGGCTGCAAAGAGGTTGTGCAGCAGCTTATTTCTGAGGGTTGAGAGGCGCTGCCAATGCCCAGTAGGATCGATGCCTGAGGAGCTGCTGCAAACACCATGAAGGAGACTTACAGGAAGACAGAGACAGCTGTCACCAGTGCAGCCAGGACGGGGGAGGGCACATTTCATTGGATCAGTGGTGCAGCCAGGACGGGGGAGGGCTCATTTCATTGGATCAGTGGTGCAGCCAGGACGGGGGAGGGCTCATTTCATTGGATCAGTGGTGCAGCCAGGACGGGGGAGGGCACATTTCATTGGATCAGTGGTGCAGCCAGGACGGGGGAGGGCTCATTTCATTGGATCAGTGGTGCAGCCAGGACGGGGGAGGGCACATTTCATTGGATCAGTGGTGCAGCCAGGACGGGGGAGGGCACATTTCATTGGATCAGTGGTGCAGTCAGGATGGGGGAGGGCTCATTTCATTGGATCAGTGGTGCAGTCAGGATGGGGGAGGGCTCATTTCATTGGATCAGTGGTGCAACCAGGACGGGAGAGGGCTCATTTCATTGGATCAGTGGTGCAGCCAGGACGGGGGAGGGCTCATTTCATTGGATCAGTGGTGCAGCCAGGACGGGGGAGGGCTCATTTCATTGGATCAGTGGTGCAGCCAGGACGGGGGAGGGCACATTTCATTGGATCAGTGGTGCAGTCAGGATGGGGGAGGCTCATTTCATTGGATCAGTGGTGCAACCAGGACGGGGGAGGGCTCATTTCATTGGATCAGTGGTGCAGCCAGGACGGGGGAGGGCTCATTTCATTGGATCAGTGGTGCAGCCAGGACGGGGGAGGGCACATTTCATTGGATCAGTGGTGCAGCCAGGACGGGGGAGGGCTCATTTCATTGGATCAGTGGTGCAGCCAGGACGGGGGAGGGCTCATTTCATTGGATCAGTGGTGCAGCCAGGACGGGGGAGGGCACATTTCATTGGATCAGTGGTGCAGCCAGGACGGGGGAGGGCTCATTTCATTGGATCAGTGGTGCAGCCAGGACGGGGGAGGGCACATTTCATTGGATCAGTGGTGCAGCCAGGACGGGGGAGGGCTCATTTCATTGGATCAGTGGTGCAGCCAGGACGGGGGAGGGCACATTTCATTGGATCAGTGGTGCAGTCAGGATGGGGAGGCTCATTTCATTGGATCAGTGGTGCAACAGGACGGGGGAGGGCTCATTCATTGGATCAGTGGTGCAGCCAGGACGGGGGAGGGCTCATTTCATTGGATCAGTGGTGCAGCCAGGACGGGGGAGGGCACATTTCATTGGATCAGTGGTGCAGCCAGGACGGGGGAGGGCTCATTTCATTGGATCAGTGGTGCAGCCAGGACGGGGGAGGGCTCATTTCATTGGATCAGTGGTGCAGCCAGGACGGGGGAGGGCTCATTTCATTGGATCAGTGGTGCAGCCAGGACGGGGGAGGGCTCATTTCATTGGATCAGTGGTGCAGCCAGGACGGGGGAGGGCACATTTCATTGGATTGTGAAGGGTTAAACTAAGATCAGAACCATTTTGTACTTGTAATTCCATTTTTGTCCTTTATGTGATAAATTCTGTTACTGGGCTGTGGCTCATGGCTGTTATAAAGCCAAATAGTTTTTCTACTGGAGTAAAGGTCATGGGCTGTAATGAAAACTAGACTGCTCCAGTTTGGACAAGATATGAGACCTTGGGGTGTATCACTGTAGAATCCTCTGAAGAATGAATACGCCATTGTGTTCTTCTCTATGTCACGTGGATATGGACATATATGTAGTTTCTGATTTTCTTGCATTTTCATAGGTTAAATGTTGTAGGTGTGGTTTTATACTATTGGTTGAAGTAGAAACTTACTAAATACTATAAAAGATGATGATATAATACATGGGGTAGGAATCTACATCAATTCTCCCAGACAGAAACACGTCTCCGTCTGGTTATTTCTGTTGCTAGCAACATCCTGTGAATTAATTTGGAAACCACTTGGTCAACCGTGAAGGGTCACTTAGATCCTACCTCAACAGGATCAGTGGTGCAGCCAAGACGGGGGAGGGCACATTTCATTGGATCAGTGGTGCAGCCAGGACAGAAGACCTCGGTCACGTATGAGCAGCAGGACAGTAGAAAACTCAGAAAATCACCTTGACTGTGAAGATGAGAATACGACCCCGGGCGACCATGTTAAGAAACAGGACCATGGCCTCATCCTCGTGTGGGGAATACGTGTCGAACACCCTCTTAGCCATAACGTGGCCCTGCGGACAGAACAGTAAATCACTGTGTGCGAGGGCCCAGGAGCACCACCAATCACATGGGAGCGACAGAGCTGTAATGATGGGTGACTGTCTGTAGAATCAGTGACGCTTACCCCATGTATGGAGGGAGAGCGAATCAGCACAGGCTCCTCCCACCACTATGGCGCCATATACAGTATATATGTATGTATGAAGGCGGAGCGTATCAGCACAGGCTCCTCCCACCACTATGGCGCCATATATATGTATGAAGGCCGAGCGTATCAGCACAGGCTTCTCCCACCACTATGGCGCCATATATATATGTATGAAGGCCGAGCGTATCAGCACAGGCTTCTCCCACCACTATGGCGCCATATATATATATATGTATGAAGGCTGAGCGTATCAGCACAGGCTCCTCCCACCACTATGGCGCCATATATATATGTATGAAGGCCGAGCGTATCAGCACAGGCTTCTCCCACCACTATGGCGCCATATATATATATGTATGAAGGCTGAGCGTATCAGCACAGGCTCCTCCCACCACTATGGCGCCATATATATATGTATGAAGGCCGAGCGTATCAGCACAGGCTTCTCCCACCACTATGGCGCCATATAAATATATATGTATGAAGGCTGAGCGTATCAGCACAGGCTCCTCCCACCACTATGGTGCCATATATATATGTATGAAGGCAGATGATAAGAGTGCACCCCCCGTATGCAGCGGCCCAGGCCTAGCTCGTACCGTTGCCTGGTGCAGGACGATGACGTGAATGCCTCTACTTTGCTCTCGGACCTCGTCTTCCAGCACCTGTAAACCAGACAGTAATGGAGAGTTACACAGCGGCTCCCGGCTGGGTCCTGAAGAGTTAATCTTCGAGGGGCACACAAGAACGATCTGACCACAGGGCCCCGAGTACCTAACAGAGAGGGCCGATAAATGCGCGTTCATGCCCCCCTCCTATGCCACCAGCAGGCCACCCCGGGACACGACATGTGACCACCCGGGGCTGTAATGGCACTCACCGCAGTCCCGTCCACCGCAATGTAAACCTTGGAGCGGCTGGAGTAAACCTCCACGTCCAGCACTTTCTTCCCACTGTTGGCTCGATGAGGAAACTCTCGGTTCTGTGCGTTAATATCTGCATCACAGAAATAAGAGGTGATGCACAGCACGCACAGAAAGCGTGGCCCCAACCTGCACAGCACTCACCGTAATCCTGCTCCACATCCTCCTCACTCACCGCGCGCCGCGTCTCAAGGATCAGCTTAATGTTCACAATGACGGTGACGAGCAGGAAGAGAACCGCGGCGGCCTGTAAGAACCACAATTACATTCACAGTATGAAGCGTCCGCACCTACGACGCCCCCTACGGAAAGAGAAGCAAACTGCCAGACAATGAAAAGAAATCACAGGCACTGCACCAGAAACCAACAATAGCACAAAAAGAGGACTTACAGATCCTCCAAAAAATGCCGCAAAAAGGCAGAGCTGCTCACCTGCCCAGGCCTTCAAACAAATGCACTATCAGGATGCAGTGGACCCCCATAGTTAAGATGGCGGCAACACACGTACTTTTGGCCAAAATATCAACTAATACCTCACATTTTTGCACTTTATTTTTCAGGATGCAGTTGGGCCCAGTTGGTCTTGTAAACTGTGGTGTCTGTTCACATGGGATGCATTTTAATAGCGCTGGGCAGCCTGCCTGATCTAATAGAAGGGTGTAACTACACTGGATGCTGTGCATTGCCATAGTGTGAACAGCGTCACATACAAGTCTTCATTGTGATTAATATACCAAGCAGCCGCCCCTCCATGGACTGGGAGGTTGTGAGCCGTTTCTGCTGGTGCAGTCACTGTGTATATACATTACATTACTGATCCTGAGTTACATCCTGTATTATACTCCAGAGCTGCATTCACTATTCTGCTGGTGCAGTCACTGTGTACATACATTACATTACTGATCCTGAGTTACCTCCTGTATTATACTCCAGAGCTGCACTCACTATTCTGCTGGTGCAGTCACTGTGTACATACATTACTGATCCTGAGTTACATCCTGTATTATACTCCAGAGCTGCACTCACTATTCTGCTGGTGCAGTCACTGTGTACATACATTACTGATCCTGAGTTACATCCTGTATTATACTCCAGAGCTGCACTCACTATTCTGCTGGTGCAGTCACTGTGTACAGACATTACATTACTGATCCTGAGTTACATCCTGTATTATACTCCAGAGCTGCACTCACTATTCTGCTGGTGCAGTCACTGTGTACATACATTACATTACTGATCCTGAGTTACATCCTGTATTATACCCCAGAGCTGCACTCACTATTCTGCTGGTGCAGTCACTGTGTACATACATTACATTACTGATCCTGAGTTACATCCTGTATTATACCCCAGAGCTGCGCTCACTATTCTGCTGGTGCAGTCACTGTGTACATACATTACATTACTGATCCTGAGTTACATCCTGTATTATACTCCAGAGCTGCACTCACTATTCTGCTGGTGCAGTCACTGTGTACATACATTACATTACTGATCCTGAGTTACATCCTGAATTATACCCCAGAGCTGCACTCACTATTCTGCTGGTGCAGTCACTGTGTACATACATTACATTACTGATCCTGAGTTACCTCCTATATTATACTCCAGAGCTGCACTCACTATTCTGCTGGTGCAGTCACTGTGTCCATACATTACATTACTGATCCTGAGTTACATCCTGTATTATACCCCAGAGCTGCACTCACTATTCTGCTGGTGCAGTCACTGTGTACATACATTACATTACTGATCCTGAGTTACCTCCTGTATTATACTCCAGAGCTGCACTCACTATTCTGCTGGTGCAGTCACTGTGTGCATACATTACATTACTGATCCTGAGTTACATCCTGTATTATACCCCAGAGCTGCACTCACTATTCTGCTGGTGCAGTCACTGTGTACATACATTACTGTTGTGAATGGGTTTGAGATGAGTTCTGAGCAGAGGCTCCCTCTGGTGGTTACAAGCGGTACTAGTGAGGATTGGGAATCAGGTGTTACTGATTGGTCTTATTTAAGGGAATCATTTTCCCATCAGGGTTGCCGGTGATCAATTGTTCTGGTCTGAATCCTTCTTTCCAGTTTCCCTTGTAGCCTGCTGTGTCGTGTCTGCATCTCCTGCTATCAGATAAGACAATTTCTTATTTTGTGTTTTTGCTATATTTTTGCATTTTGTACTGCACTTCTGTGGGGGCCTTCTGGGTCCCCTCCGGGGGCTTTTGCCCTCTCAGTTTAGTTCAGCCACTGTGTTTTGTACTTTTGCTTTTTGCAGTTTTTTCAGTGGCTGCTGTTTTTGTTACACCAGAGAACTAATTTAGGTGGTAGAGGTCGTGTGATCTCAGGTGATTTTGAAATTAGTATGTTGGTGTTTTTCAGGGTTTTCTGGGATTGCAGTAAGTACCCTTCCTGTCCTTTTCTATTTAGATAGTTTGGGCCCCAGCGTTTGCTCATACTATTTTCTTTCTGTGTCAGTATTTCCTCTTGTCTAACCGCCATTACATGTTTGGGGGCTTTCTATTATCTTTGGGGTTCTGCTCCGGGGCAGATAGCTTTCCTATTTCTATCTTTAGGTGTAGTTAGTTTCTCAGGCTGTGACGAGGCGTCTAGGACCAACGTAGGAACGCTCCACGGCTGCCTCTAGTTGTGGTGGTTAGTCAGGGTACTGCAATCTCATAGATTCCAACTGCTCTGGTGTATTTCCTTTTTTACCTGCACTCCTCAGCTACTGTAACATAACAGTATCACCGGCCATAAAAATTGTATGGTACTCACAGAAGGGAAAAATATTTTGAAGGAAGAAAAGTTGTCAGAGATATTTTTCTGTTTGTTGCATTTTTTTTTTTTCCCTCTGTATCTCTGGGTGCTGGGGAGGATCTTTTCTCCCAATGGAGTTTGCACAGTTGTCTGGCCGTGTGGATCAGCTTGCCACTGAGGTTCAGAGTATTGCTGCCTATCTTGCTAGGTTGCCTGTTGTGGAACCTAGGATCCCCATGCCAGATTTGTTTTTAGGGGATCGAGCTAAGTTTCAGAATTTCAAAAATAATTGTAAATTGTTTTTTGCCTTAAAATCTAAGTCCTCAGGAAACGCAGCGCAGCAGGTTCAAATTATCATCTCTCTCCTGCGCGGCGATCCTCAGGATTGGGCTTTTTCCCTGATACCTGGGGATCCTGTTTTGAGTGATGTTGATGTATTTTTTCAGGCTTTGGGGTTATTGTACGATGAGCCTAATGTCACTGATCAAGCTGAAAAAACCTTGTTGGCATTAAATCAGGGGCTTGATGACGCTGAGTTATACTGTCAGAGATTCCGTAGGTGGGCAGTCCTGACCAAATGGAATGACGACGCTTTGGCGGCCCTTTTCCGGAAGGGTCTGTCGGATAATGTAAAGGATGTTATGGTGGGATTCCCTGTCCCCTCTGGTCTCAATGATTCTATGTCATTAGCGATTCAAATTGACAGACGTTTGCGTGAGCGGAGAAGTATGCGTGGAGTGGTGTTGCCTTGTGAGCCAGCTGCTGAGCCCATGCAGTGTGATGGAGTGGTGTCTGGGGCACAGCGTCATGAGTTTCGAAAGCGCAATGGGTTATGTTTCTACTGTGGTGATGCCTCTCATGCTATTTCAGTCTGCCCTAAGCGGGGAAGACGTTTTGCACGCTCAGTTGTCTTGGGTAGTGTTCAGACTAAGTTTTTATTAACTGTCACTCTGATATGCTCTCTGTCCTCATTTTCTGCTCAGGCTTTCGTTGATTCTGGAGCAGCTATTAACCTGATGGATTATGATTTTGCTAAACGTTGTGGATTTCCCTTGATACCCCTACAGAAGTCTATTCCCCTACTGGGGATCGATTCTACCCCTTTGGCTGAGAATAAACCCCAGTTTTCTACTCAGGTGATAATGAGGGTTGAACCTGATCACCAGGAGTGCTGCAAATTTTTGGTTCTATATAATCTGCATGACATTATCGTGCTGGGTTTCCCTTGGTTACAGTCTCATAATCCTGTTTTGGATTGGAAATCTGTGTCTGTAACCAGTTGGGGCTGCCAATGTGTTAATACCAACACTCCTGTTTTTTCTGCCTCCCCCCAGGCTGAGGATGTTCCTGACTTTTTGTTTGATTTTTCTGATGTGTTTAGCGAAAGTAAATCTGCATCCTTACCTCCCCATAGGAGCTATGACTGCGCTATTGAATTAGTGCCAGGTAGTAAATTCCCTAAGGGTCGCCTCTTTAACTTGTCTGTACCTGAACATGACGCTATGCGGTCTTATATCAAGGAATCATTGGAGAAGGGTTATATCAGACCATCCTCTTCACCCTTAGGTGCCGGTTTTTTCTTTGTGGCCAAAAAAGATGGTTCATTAAGGCCGTGTATTGATTATCGTCTCTTGAACAATATTACTGTGAAATATCAATACCCGTTACCCTTGATTTCTGACCTGTTTTCCAGGGTGAAAAACGCTACTTGGTTTACCAAGCTTGACCTCAGGGGGGCGTATAACCTTATTCGCATTAAGCACGGGGATGAATGGAAGACGGCATTCAATACCCCTGAAGGGCATTTTGAGTACCTAGTGATGCCCTTTGGGCTCACTAATGCTCCTTCCGTCTTCCAGTCCTTCATGAATGACATTTTCAGGGATTTTGTGGACAAGTTTCTGATTGTTTATTTGGATGATATCTTGATTTTTTCTAATGACTGGGACTCTCATGTGAAACATGTTCGAACTGTATTCCAGATTTTGAGAGAGAATGCTCTGTATGTGAAGGGATCAAAGTGTCTTTTTGGCGTACAGAAGATCTCATTTCTGGGATTCATTTTGTCCCCATCTGTTATTGAAATGGACCCGGTCAAGGTTCAGGCCATCTGTGATTGGGTCCAACCTACTTCATTAAAGGCTCTTCAGAGATTTTTGGGTTTTGCCAATTTTTATCGTAAATTTATTGGTAATTTCTCTGTTATTGTTAAACCATTAACTGATTTGACCAGAAAGGGTTCTGATGTGGTGAATTGGCCTCCTGAGGCAGTCTCTGCGTTTCAGGAACTTAAGCAGAGATTCACTTCTGCTCCTGTTCTACGGCAGCCTGATGTTTCTCTGCCATTTCAGGTGGAGGTTGATGCCTCTGAAATTGGGGCAGGTGCCGTTTTGTCCCAAAAAGATCCAGAGACCTCTAAAAGTAACCCTTGTGCCTTTTTCTCTCGAAAATTTTCTCCTACTGAACGTAATTATGACGTGGGTAATCGGGAGTTATTGGCCATGAAGTGGGCTTTTGAAGAGTGGAGACATTGGCTGGAGGGAGCCAAACATCAGGTGGTGGTCCTTACGGACCATAAGAATCTGGTCTATCTGGAATCTGCCAAGCGACTCAATCCTAGACAGGCCAGGTGGGCCTTGTTTTTCACACGTTTTAATTTGTGTGTTTCCTTTCTTCCTGGCACTAAGAATGTTAAGGCGGATGCCCTCTCGAGGAGTTTCATTGCGGACTCTCCTGAGCTATCTGATCCCTCTGTTATTTTGAAGGAGGGTGTAGTTCTTTCCGCCATTCGCCTAATTTGAGACTTGCTCTGGAGGGGTGTCAGGAGGATAGGCCCGAGCGCTGCCCTGTTGGAAAATTGTTTGTCCCGGACCAATGGAAAAAGAGTGTGATGTCTGAGATTCATTGTTCCGCATTGGCTGGGCATCCCGGAATTTTTGGTACCAGAGACTTGGTTAGTCGGTCCTTTTGGTGGCCTACCTTGTCTCGCGATGTCAGGGAATTTGTGCAGTCCTGCGGGACTTGCTCTCGCTCCAAGCCTTGCTCTCGCTCTAGTGGTTTGTTGATGCCATTGCCTGTGCCCAAGAGACCATGGACCCATATCTCTATGGATTTCATTTCCGATCTTCCTGTTTCTCAGAGAATGACCACCATCTGGGTAATTTGTGATAGGTTTTCCAAAATGATACATCTTGTGCCATTACCTAAGTTGCCTTCCTCCTCTGAATTGGTGCCGTTGTTCCTTCAGCACGTGGTTCGTTTACACGGCATTCCTGAGAACATTGTGTCTGACAGAGGAGTCCAGTTTGTTTCCAGATTTTGGAGGACTTTTTGTTCTAAACTGGGTGTTCAATTGTCTTTCTCCTCGGCATTTCATCCTCAGACCAATGGTCAAACTGAGAGAACAAACCAGACATTGGAGACTTATCTAAGATGCTTTGTGTCTGCTGATCAGGATGACTGGGTCTCTTTTTTGCCTTTGGCTGAGTTTGCTCTTAATAATAGGGCTAGCTCTGCCACTTTGATGTCTCCGTTTTTCTGTAATTCTGGGTTTCACCCTCGATTTTCTTCAGGACAGACGGAGGCTTCTGTCTGTCCAGGTGTTGACTCTGTTGTTGAGCGTATGCAGCAGATTTGGGACCAGGTAGTGGAGAGGTTGTCCCTCTCTCAGGAGAAGGCCCAGCGGTTTGCTAACCGGCATAGGACTGATGGTCCTCGGTTTAAAGTGGGGGACTTGGTCTGGTTGTCCTCAAAGAATATTCCTATGAGAGTAGCATCTCCTAAATTTAAGCCTAGGTTCATTGGACCTTATAAGATCATGGAGATTATTAATCCTGTTTCTTTTCGTTTGCTTCTTCCAGGGACATTTAAGATCCATAACGTGTTCCACAAGTCCTTGTTGAAGAGGTTTGTTGAGCCAGTGGTTCCTGCTGCTGTGCCTCCTGACCCTGTTTTGGTTGAAGGCAATCTGGAGTATGTGGTTGAGAAAATATTGGATTCTCGTTTTTCTAGACGAAGACTCCAGTATTTGGTTAAATGGAGAGGTTATGGTCAGGAAGATAATTCTTGGGTGTTTGCTTCGGACATCCATGCTAGGAGACTTATCCGTGCGTATCATAGAACTCATCCTGACCGACCTGGTTGCTCAAATGAGGGTTCGGTGACCCCTCCTCAAGGGGGGGGTACTGTTGTGAATGGGTTTGAGATGAGTTCTGAGCAGAGGCTCCCTCTGGTGGTTACAAGCGGTACTAGTGAGGATTGGGAATCAGGTGTTACTGATTGGTCTTATTTAAGGGAATCATTTTCCCATCAGGGTTGCCGGTGATCAATTGTTCTGGTCTGAATCCTTCTTTCCAGTTTCCCTTGTAGCCTGCTGTGTCGTGTCTGCATCTCCTGCTGTCAGATAAGACAATTTCTTATTTTGTGTTTTTGCTATATTTTTGCATTTTGTCCTGCACTTCTGTGGGGGCCTTCTGGGTCCCCTCCGGGGGCTTTTGCCCTCTCAGTTTAGTCCAGCCACTGTGTTTTGTACTTTTGCTTTTTGCAGTTTTTTCAGTGGCTGCTGTTTTTTGTTACACCAGAGAACTAATTTAGGTGGTAGAGGTCGTGTGATCTCAGGTGATTTTGAAATTAGTATGTTGGTGTTTTTCAGGGTTTTCTGGGATTGCAGTAAGTACCCTTCCTGTCCTTTTCTATTTAGATAGTTTGGGCCCCAGCGTTTGCTCATACTATTTTCTTTCTGTGTCAGTATTTCCTCTTGTCTAACCGCCATTACATGTTTGGGGGCTTTCTATTATCTTTGGGGTTCTGCTCCGGGGCAGATAGCTTTCCTATTTCTATCTTTAGGTGTAGTTAGTTTCTCAGGCTGTGACGAGGCGTCTAGGACCATCGTAGGAACGCTCCACGGCTGCCTCTAGTTGTGGTGGTTAGTCAGGGTACTGCAATCTCATAGATTCCAACTGCTCTGGTGTATTTCCTTTTTTACCTGCACTCCTCAGCTACCGTAACATAACACATTACATTACTGATCCTGAGTTACATCCTGTATTATACTCCAGAGCTGCACTCACTATTCTGCTGGTGCAGTCACTGTGTACATACATTACATTACTGATCCTGAGTTACCTCCTGTATTATACTCCAGAGCTGCACTCACTATTCTGCTGGTGGAGTCACTGTGTACATACATTACATTACTGATCCTGAGTTACATCCTGTATTATACTCCAGAGCTGCACTCACTATTCTGCTGGTGCAGTCACTGTGTACATACATTACATTACTGATCCTGAGTTACATCCTGTATTATACCCCAGAGCTGCACTCACTATTCTGCTGGTGCAGTCACTGTGTACATACATTACATTACTGATCCTGAGTTACCTCCTATATTATACTCCAGAGCTGCACTCACTATTCTGCTGGTGCAGTCACTGTGTACATACATTACATTACTGATCCTGAGTTACATCCTGTATTATACTCCAGAGCTGCACTCACTATTCTGCTGGTGCAGTCACTGTGTACATACATTACATTACTGATCCTGAGTTACATCCTGTATTATACTCCAGAGCTGCACTCACTATTCTGCTGGTGGAGTCACTGTGTACATACATTACATTACTGATCCTGAGTTACATCCTGTATTATACCCCAGAGCTGCACTCACTATTCTGCTGGTGCAGTCACTGTATACATACATTACATTACTGATCCTGAGTTACCTCCTATATTATACTCCAGAGCTGCACTCACTATTCTGCTGGTGCAGTCACTGTATACATACATTACATTACTGATCCTGAGTTACATCCTGTATTATACCCCAGAGCTGCACTCACTATTCTGCTGGTGCAGTCACTGTGTACATACATTACATTACTGATCCTGAGTTACCTCCTATATTATACTCCAGAGCTGCACTCACTATTCTGCTGGTGCAGTCACTGTGTACATACATTACATTACTGATCCTGAGTTACATCCTGTATTATACTCCAGAGCTGCACTCACTATTCTGCTGGTGCAGTCACTGTGTACATACATTACTGATCCTGAGTTACATCCTGTATTATACTCCAGAGCTGCACTCACTATTCTGCTGGTGCAGTCACTGTGTACATACATTACATTACTGATCCTGAGTTACCTCCTATATTATACTCCAGAGCTGCACTCACTATTCTGCTGGTGCAGTCACTGTGTACATACATTACATTACTGATCCTGAGTTACATCCTGTATTATACTCCAGAGCTGCACTCACTATTCTGCTGGTGGAGTCACTGTGTACATACATTACATTACTGATCCTGAGTTACATCCTGTATTATACCCAGAGCTGCACTCACTATTCTGCTGGTGCAGTCACTGTATACATACATTACATTACTGATCCTGAGTTACATCCTGTATTATACCCCAGAGCTGCACTCACTATTCTGCTGGTGCAGTCACTGTGTACATACATTACATTACTGTTCCTGAGTTACCTCCTGTATTATACTCCAGAGCTGCACTCACTATTCTGCTGGTGTAGTCACTGTGTACATACATTACATTACTGATCCTGAGTTACCTCCTCTATTATACTCCAGAGCTGCACTCACTATTCTGCTGGTGCAGTCACTGTGTACATACATTACTGATCCTGAGTTACATCCTGTATTATACTCCAGAGCTGCACTCACTATTCTGCTGGTACAGTCACTGTGTACATACATTACATTACTGATCCTGAGTTACATCCTGTATTATACTCCAGAGCTGCACTCACTATTCTGCTGGTGCAGTCACTGTGTGCATACATTACATTACTGATCCTGAGTTACATCCTGTATTATACTCCAGAGCTGCACTCACTATTCTGCTGGTGCAGTCACTGTGTACAACATTACATTACTGATCCTGAGTTACATCCTGTATTATACTCCAGAGCTGCACTCACTATTTTGCTGGTGCAGTCACTGTGTACATACATTACTGATCCTGAGTTACATCCTGTATTATACTCCAGAGCTGCACTCACTATTCTGCTGGTGCAGTCACTGTGTGCATACATTACATTACTGATCCTGAGTTACATCCTGTATTATACTCCAGAGCTGCACTCACTATTTTGCTGGTGCAGTCACTGTGTACATACATTACATTACTGATCCTGAGTTACATCCTGTATTATACTCCAGAGCTGCACTCACTATTCTGCTGGTGCAGTCACTGTGTGCATACATTACATTACTGATCCTGAGTTACATCCTGTATTATACTCCAGAGCTGCACTCACTATTCTGCTGGTGCAGTCACTGTGTGCATACATTACATTACTGATCCTGAGTTACATCCTGTATTATACTCCAGAGCTGCACTCACTATTTTGCTGGTGCAGTCACTGTGTACATACATTACATTACTGATCCTGAGTTATATCCTGTATTATACCCCAGAGCTGCACTCACTATTCTTGCTGGTGCAGTCACTGTGTACATACATTACATTACTGATCCTGAGTTACATCCTGTATTATACCCCAGAGCTGCACTCACTATTCTGCTGGTGCAGTCACTGTGTACATACATTACATTACTGATCCTGAGTTACCTCTTGTATTATACTCCCAGAGCTGCACTCACTATTCTGCTGGTGCAGTCACTGTGTACATACATTACATTACTGATCCTGAGTTACATCCTGTATTATACTCCAGAGCTGCACTCACTATTCTGCTGGTGCAGTCACTGTGTACATACATTACATTACTGATCCTGAGTTACCTCTTGTATTATACTCCAGAGCTGCACTCACTATTCTGCTGGTGCAGTCACTGTGTACATACATTACTGATCCTGAGATACCTCCTGTATTATACTCCAGAGCTGCACTCACTATTCTGCTCGTGCAGTCACTGTGTACATACATTACATTACTGATCCTGAGTTACATCCTGTATTATACTCCAGAGCTGCACTCACTATTCTGCTGGTGGAGTCACTGTGTACATACATTACATTACTGATCCTGAGTTACATCCTGTATTATACTCCAGAGCTGCACTCACTATTCTGCTGGTGCAGTCACTGTGTAATACATTACATTACTGATCCTGAGTTACATCCTGTATTATATCCAGAGCTGCACTCACTATTCTGCTGGTGCAGTCACTGTGTA
>JARQOD010004514.1:0-54346 GCA_033576555.1 Oophaga sylvatica
ATGCAGACTGTATGTTTGTTGCCGTGGACATTGGGGCATTTGGCCGTGGAAATGACTCACAGGCTTTTAAGAACTCGGACATGGGCCGGTGGTTGTATGGAAACCAGTTCAATTTCCCCATGCCACGGCCTCTTCCCCACACCGAAGATCCACCACTGCCATTTGTCATGGTTGGGGATAAGGCTTTCCAGATGAGCCAACACCTTCTCAAACCCTACTCCAGCCGGGACTTGGACCACAACAAAAAAATATTTAATTACAGGCTGACCAGGACCAGAAGAACTGTAGAGTGTGCCTTCGGTATACTGGTTTCCAGATGGCGCATTCTGGGCACAGCCATTCATCTGAAACTGGAAACAGTGGATGAAGTGGTGAAGGCCTGTGTGGTGCTACATAATTTTGTGATGTCTAAAGAGCACCCAAACTTTGAACTTGATGATGCAGCTCCTAACCCATTGCCTGAATTCGCTCCGCACCTGCTCAGGTCTTCTGTTGAAGTCAGCCAAATGAGGGACCAGTTTGCGGCCTACTTCATGTCAGATGTAGGACGGGTGGAATGGCAAGAACAAATGGTGTAAAAAAAGTGTTCTTGTCTGTATGTCAATAAAATACCTTCTTGTCTGTATGTTAATAAAATACCTGTGTTTATACCTGTACCGAGTGCAGTCTGTGTTTTTACACTCAAATACAATAATCAGCTGGCCAGGTTTACCAGTGAATTCATGATGCTGTGTTTTTTGTGCATCATGAATTTACTAGTAATCCTGACCAGGTGACTATACATCCACACACACAAGTTGTATGACCTTTATCATCTCTCCAGTTTGGGTTCAATTTGCAGCGGCGGTGGAGATAAAACAACTAATATTTGTGTTACCTGGCCTGATGTTACAAATAGTGATTTGTGGATGCACTAGCATCTGTCACTCTTTATTATACCTGACCAGTTGACTATAAATATTATTTGTGATTAAATAAAGAGAACAACGAGTCATAGGTGGAAATTCAGTAAAAAATATAAATTTATTACAACAATTATAAGATGAGACAAAACATGAAAATATGAGCAATAACCAACTATGGTGTAGAAGAAAGGGAGCATAAAGACCACCTGCTGTTAAATAAACTCCATATCACAGGCTAATACGTCCCAAAGAAAAACCCGGATATGAGTAACAATAATGTAGGAGAAAAACTCCACAGTAACTCGATATAAGTGGGTTTAGTAGGGGTCATATAGAAAGAAAAACCCGGTAATAAAAGCCCATGGCGCAGTCATGGTAGCAGGGGAGAGGAATGCTCCACACACTAAAAGTAATGAACTTACCGGGAGAATTATTAAAGGTCAAGCAGGAGGAGAGAATGCCCCCAATGGATGAGGACACCAACGCACGTTTCGCTGGCGTGAAACGCCGCTTTATCAAGGGGATGATGGTAAGGCAGAGACAGGACTTTCAAATAGCCCCTTGTGATGTGTCACATGGTCACGTTTGACCAATAGAGGCCGGTTCATATCGGCGCATGCACAGTGGAGCCCCAAGGACCTGCGGCGGGAATTGAGGATGCGCATTCGGGAGCACGTTAGGGATATTGGCGCGGCGAGGTCCATCTCTGATCCGAGTGATTTAAAGTCGATTCCTCGTCACTTAAGGTGTCACCACAATTGCGATGCTTCGTCATTTAACCCCTCTCTGCCATCAGACGTACTATTCCGTCCATGTGACCCTGGACCTAATTCCCATGGACGGAATAGTACGTCATATGCGATCAGCAGCGCTCCCGGGGGGAGCGTAGCTGATCGCGGCCGGGTGTCAGCTGTATATCACAGCTGACACCCAGCACTATGTGTCAGGAGCGGTCACGGACCGCTCCCGGCACATTAACCCCTGGCACACCGCGATCAAACATGATCGCGGTGTGCCCGGGGCACAGGGGAGGATCGCGCAGGGTGGGGGCTCCCTGCGCGCCCCCTGAGACCCTCAGAGCAGCGCAATGTGTCGCGCTGTTCCGAGGGTCCGTCCTCCCTCCAGGTCCCCGGATCCAAGATGGCGCCGGGGTCCTGCAGGGAGTCGGCTTCCTCAGTGCCTGCTGAGAGCAGGCGCAGAGGAAGCCTGCAGCGATGCCAGAGCGATCGCTGGTGTGACAGTGTGCTGTGCACACTGTCACACCAGCGATCTGCTCAAATACAGTGATGTCCCACCCTGGGACAAAGTAAAAAAGTAATATAAAATAAAAGTGGTAAAATAAATCATAAAAAAAAAAAATATTCCCCAATAAATTCATTTCTTCCTGTAAATAAAATAAACAAAACAATAAAAGTACACATATTTGGTATCGCCGCGTCCGTAACGACCCCCCCTATAAAACGGTCCCACTAGTTAACCCCTTTAGTGAACCCCTTAAAAAAAAAAAAAACTAAGCAAAAAATCAATGCTTTATCATCATACTGCCGAACAAAAAGTGGAATAACATGCGATCAAAAAGAGCGATATAAATAAACATGGTACCGCTGAACACGTCATCTTGTCCCGCAAAAAACGAGCCGTCATACAGCATCATCAGCGAAAAAATAAAAAAGTTATAGCTCGCAGAATAAAGCGATGCAAAAATAATGATTTTTTATATAAAATTGTTTTTATTCTATAAAAGCGCCAAAACATAAAAAAATGATATAAATGAGGTATCGCCATAATCGTACTGACCCGAAGAATAAAACTGCTTTATCAATTTTACCACACACGGAACGGTATAAACGCCTCCCCCAAAAGAAATTCCTGAATTGCTGATTTTTGTTCATTCTAACCTCCCAAAAATCGAAATAAAAAGCGATCAAAAAATGTCACTTGCTCAAAAATGGTACCAATAAAAATGTCACCTCGTCCCGCAAAAAATAAGACCTCACATGACTCTGTGGGCCAAAATATGCAAAAATTATAGCTCTCAAAATGTGGTGATGCAAAAAACTACTTTTTGCAATAAAAAGCGTTTTTTAGCGTGACAGCTGCCAATCATAAAAACCCGCTATGAATAGTAAATCAAACCCCCCTTTATCAACCCCTTAGTTAGGGAAAATAATAAAATTAAAAAAATGTATTTATTTCCATTTTCCCATTAGGGTTAGGGTTGCGGCTAAAGTTAGGGTTAGGGTTGGCGCTAAAGTTAGGGTTAGGGGTGTGTTAGGGTTAGGTTTGTGGTTAGGGGTGGGACTAGGTTTAGGGGTGTGTTGGGGTTAGGGTTGGAGTTAGAATTTGGGGGTTTCTGCTGTTTAGGCACATCAGGGGCTCTCCAAATGTGACATGGCGTCTGATCTCAATTCCAGCCAATTCTGCGTTGAAAAAGTCAAACGGTGCTCCTTCACTTCTGAGCTCTGCCATGCGCCCAAAAAGTAGTTTATCCCCGCATATGGGGTATCAGCGTACTCTGGACCACAAGAGTTATTGTGAAATTTGTCCTATTTCTTCTGTTACCTTTGGGAAAATAAAAAACTGGGGGCGACAAAATCATTTTTGTAAAAAAAAAATGATTTTTTTTGTTTTTACGGCTGTATGTTATAAATTTTCTGTGAAGCACTTGGGGCTTCATAGCGCTCACCACACTTCTAGATAAGTTCCTTGTGGGGTCTATTTTCCAAAATGGGGTCACTTGTGGGGGGTTTCCACTGTTTAGGCGCATCAGGGGCTCTCCAAATGCGACATGACGCCCTCAGACCATTCCATCAAAGTCTGCAATCCAAAACGTCACTACTTCCCTTCCGAGCCCTGACGTGCGCCCATACAGTAGTTTTCTCCCACATATTGGGTATCAGCGTACTCAGGACAAATTGGACAACAAATTTTGGGGTCCAATTTCTCCTGTTACCCTTGTGAAAATAAAATATTGGGGACGAAAAAATCATTTTTGTAAAAAAAAAAAAAGGATTTTTTATTTTTACGGCTGTACGTTATAAACTTCTGGGAAGCACTTCGGGGTTCAAAGTGCTCACCACACATCTAGATAAGTTCCTTGTGGGGTCTATTTTCCAAAATGGTGTCACTTGTGGGGGTTTCCACTGTTTAGGCACATCAGGGGCTCTCCAAATGCTACATGACGCCCCCAGACCATTCCATCAAAGTCTGCAATCCAAAACGTCACTACTTCCCTTCCGAGCCCCGACGTGCGCCCATACAGTAGTTTACTCCCACATATTGGGTATCAGCGTACTCAGGACAAATTGGACAACAACTTTTGGGGTCCAATTTATCCTGTTACCCTTGTGAAAATAAAATATTGGGGGCGAAAAAATCATTTTTGTAAAAAAAAAAGATTTTTTATTTTATGGCTGTACGTTATAAACTTCTGTGAAGCACTTTGGGGTTCAAAGTGCTCACCACACATCTAGATAAGTTCCTTGAGGGGTCTAGTTTCCAAAATGGTGTCATTTGTGGGGGGTTTCCACTGTTTAGGCAGATCAGGAGCTCTCCAAACACGACATGGCATCCAGCCAATTCTGCGTTGAAAAAGTCAAACGGCGCTCCTTCCCTTCCAAACTCTGCCATGCACCCAAACAGTGGTTTACCCCCACATATGGGGTATCAGCGTACTCAGGACAAATTGCACAATAACTTTTGGAGTCTTGTTACCCTTGGGAAAATAAAAATTGGGGTGAAAAGATCAATTTTGTGGAAAAAATATGATTTTTTAATTTTACGGCTCTACGCTATAAACTTGTGTGAAGCACTTGGGGGTTCAAATTGCTCACCAAAGATCTAGATAAGTTCCTTAGGGGGTCTAGTTTCCCAAATGGGGTCACTTGTGGGGGGTTTCCACTGTTTAGGCACATCAGGGACTCTCCAAATGCAACATGGCATCCAATCTCAATTCCAGCCAATTTTGGTTGGAAAAAGTCAAATGGTGCTCCTTCCATTCCGAGCTCTGCCATGCGCCCAAACGGTGGTTCCCCCCCACATATGGGGTATCAGCGTACTCAGGACAAATTGGACAACAACTTTTGAGGTCCAATTTCTCCTGTTACCTATGGGAAAATAAAAAATTAGTGACTAAGAAATAATTTTTGTGGGAAAAAAAATAGGATTTTTTATTTAAATGCCCGGGCATTATAAACTTGTGTGAAGCACTTGGGGGTTCAAAGTGCTCACCAAAGATCTAGATAAGTTCCTTAGGGGGTCTGGCTTCCAAAATGGGGTCACTTGTGGGGGGTTTCCACTGTTTAGGCTCATCTGGGGCACTACAAACGGAACATGACCCCCATCAATGTTTGCATTCCAAAAGGTTACTGCTTCCTTTCCAAGCCCTGCCGTGCGCCCAAACAGTTTCCCCCCCCCCCCACATATGGGGTATCAGCGTACTCAGGACAAATTGGACAACAACTTTTGGGGTCCAATTTCCTTGGGAAAAATCAAAAATTTGGGACTAAAAAATCATTTTTGTGGAAAATTGTTTTTTTTTTTCACACCCAGGCATTATAAACTTTTGTGAAACACTTTGGGGTTCAAAGTGCTCACAACAGATCTAGATACGTTCCTTAGGGGGTCTAGTTTCCAAAATGGTGTCACTTGTGGGGGGGTTTCCACTGTTTAGGCACATCAGGGGCTCTCCAAACACGACATGGCGTCCAATCTCAACTCCAGCCAATTTTAGTTTGAAAAAGTCAAACGGCGCTCCTTCCCTTACGAGCTCTGCCGTGTGCCCAAACAGTGGTTTTCCCCCACATATAGGGTATTGGCGTACTCAGGAGAAATTGCACAACAACTTTATCTGCCCATTTTCTCCTTTTACCCTTGTCAAAATAAAAAAAAGTTTGTAAAAGATCATTTTTGTGGCTAAAAAGTTAAATATTCATTTTTTCCTTCCACGTTGCTTCAGCTCCTGTGAAGCACCTGAAGGGTTATTAAACTTCTTGAATGTGGTTTTGAGTACCTTGAGGGGTGCAGTTTTTAGAATGGTGTCACTTTTTGGTATTTTCTGCTATATAGACCCGTCAAAGTGACTTCAAATGTGAGGTGGTCCCTAAAAAAATGGCTTTGTAAATTTTGTTGTAAAAATGAGAAATCACTGGTCAACTTTTAACCCTTATAATTTCCTAACAAAAAAAAATTTTGGTTCCAAAATTGTGCTGATGTAAAGTAGACATGTGGGAAATGTTATTTCTTAACTATTTTGTGTGACATATTTCTCTGTTTTAAGGGAAAAAAAATTCAAAGTTTGAAAATTGCAAAATTTTCAAAATTTTCGCCATATTTGTGTTTTTTTCAAAAATAAACGCAAGTTATATCGAAAAAATTATACTTCTAACGTGAAGTACAATATGTCACGAGAAAACAATCTCAGAATCGCGAAGATCCGTTGAAGCGTTCCAGAGTTATAACCTCATAAAGAGACAGTGGTCAGAATTGTAAAAATTGGCCCGGTCATTAACGTGCAAACCACCCTTGGGGGTGAAGGGGTTAAGGTCCGAGGAATCGATATTCTCCACCTCGGTATAAGAGGTGGCGATAACAAAAAAAAAAAAAATATTGGCTCAGATGGAGGCACGATGGATTGTGTCACTTGACACCATGGTGCCCAATGGCCTGAACGAATCCTTGAGTTTTGCCTCCTTCCTTTAGGAAGTTTTTTTCCTTTCTTGGCTCCGGTCATTGTTTTGATGTGGTTTTTTTGTTTTTATTGTTTTGTCTTATATCATTTTTAACCTCTGTCTTTTATTCATTTTTTCTTCCTTCACATATTCTTTATAGTTCTATTTGATTGATGTTCGGGACTGTTACCTGATGTCTGATCCATTTCACGACTACTACATGGGAACAGCGCCGTTGTTCTCTATTTGATGTTGTTATCATTGTATGGATTTATATGTAATACGTTTATGGACATTTATGTAATTTTGTTTTGCACTTTATAGCACTATTGCACTTTACCTGTTGTTATTAGATTATATCTACATGAATGCTGCTACATTTGTATGTATTCGCCTTAGCGCTATTTCTAGTTCATATGTGGTTGTTACGGCCATTATGTTTTCTCTCTCCCCTTTTAATTTATATATTGATCCAGTTGTGCGCATCCTCACTGTTGCCCGTTTTGACTCCCTCGGCGGTGGGGTGTCTGTTAGCATCTGGCACGCACCCTGAGTGCTTTCCTCGGGACACGCGCCTGGTGTGTGACGTCCTGGCCGCCGCAGGTCCTTGGGGCTCCACTGCGCATGCGCCGATATGAACCGGCCCCTATTGGCCAGACGTGACCATGTGACACATCACAAGGGGCTATTTGAAGGTCCTGTCCCTGCCTTACCATCATCCCCTTGATAAAGCGGCGTTCCACGCCAGCGAAACACACGTCGGGGTCCACATCCATTGGGGCATTCTCTCCTGCCTGACCTTTAATAATTCTCCCGGTAAGTTCATTACTTTTAGTGTGTGGAGCATTCCTCTCCCCGCTACCATGACTGCGCCATGGGCTTTTATTACCGGGTTTTTCTGGCTATATGACCCCTACTAAACCCAATTATATCGAGTTACTGTGGAGTTTTTCTCCTACATTATTGTTACTCATATCCGGGTTTTTCTTTGGGACGTATTAGCCTGTGATATGGAGTTTATTTAACAGCAGGTGGTCTTTATGCTCCCTTTCTTCTACACCATAGTTGGTTAGTGCTCATATTTTCATGTTTTGTCTCATCTTATAATTGTTGTAATAAATTTATATTTTTTACTGAATTTCCACCTATGACTCGTTCTCTTTATTTAATTATGTTTATTGAGTAGGTGTGTCTCCTTTCCTTGAGGACCAGACACAATTGGTGCGGTCCGGTGTTTTTCTTTTCTTTATATTTAATTATGCAGCTGGAATTGTTTATATAATTATTATTTGTGGTATCATCACTGTGACTTGATTTTGAACGCACTGGAGAGATAATAAAGTTTATACATCTTCTACAATCCCAGGCCTGGTGTCATGCTGAAGTGGTGATGCCCCAAATAACGCATCCTCACTTCAGAATGTATCACACATGGGCAGGAGAATACACATATGAGTTATAAACTGCAGCATTGCTACAGTATGCTTGAAATATATGCAGACTGAAGTGACGCTGCAGGTTAAAACTCATGTGTATTCACCTGCTCAGCTGTGATAGTAATGATACAAGGCTGGGCAGGGGAATACACATATGAGTTATAAACTGCAGCATTGCTACAGTATGCTTGAAATATATGCAGACTGAAGTGACGCTGCAGGTTAAAACTCATGTGTATTCACCTGCCAGCTGTGATAGTAATGATACAAGGCTGGGCAGGGGAATACACATATGAGTTATAAACAGCAGCATCGCTACAGTATGCTTGAAATATATGCAGACTGAAGTGACGCTGCAGGTTAAAACTCATGTGTATTCACCTGCAGCACGGTGGCTCAGTGGATAGCACTACAGCCTTGCAGTGCTGGGTCCTAGGTTCGAATCCCATCTGCAAGGAGTTTGTATGTTCTCCCCGTGTTTGCGTGGGTTTCCTCCGTGTACTCCGGTTTCCTCCCACACTCCAAAAACATACAGATAGGGAATCTAGATTGTGAGCCCCTTCGGGGACAGCGACGATAATGTGTGCAAAAACTGTAAAGTGCTGCGGAATATGTTAGCGCTATATAAAGATTATTATTATTATTATTACCTGCCCAGCTGTGATAGTAATGATACAAGGCTGGGCAGGAGAACACACATATGAGTTATAAACTGCAGTATGGCTACAGTATGCTTGAAATATATGCAGACTGAAGCGACGCTGCAGATTAAAACTCATGTGTATTCACCTGCTCAGCTGTGATAGTAATGATACAAGGCCAGGGTATTGTACATATAACGTGTATTTTCACCATCATCTCCTCAGTTTATTCAACACACACTGAATAGAGGATGTGGTTAATTACAAGGTATATCTAGAATCCCTGGCCTTGTATCACAAAGTGAAATGATGGTAAAAACACACCAGACTCATTTAACTTTTTATGATACCTGGCAAGGTAATATAGCTATGCCTTACACTCAACACCATCCTCTATTCAGTCTTTGCAATATTAGCAGACAGAAGAGACTGGTGAGGAAAATACAAGTCATATATTTGTGTTTTTGACTACACATATCTTCCAGGAATTACACAAACATGTGTCATTCCTGCAGTTATGTGTAGGCAAAAACGCAAAGTGTACGGCGCAGTGTGTGTACGGCTCAGTGTGTGTAGGCGGCGAAAGACACATTAATCAAACCGTTTTTACTAAAAGCATAATTGCACATTTATTTGTTACAACAAAAAAAGAAAAGACCATTTTTTATTGAGAAGGACGTTTTGGGGGAGATTGGGATACTCTGGGGGTGTGCAGAGATGACGAATGGCTGGAAAGCGAGGAAGGTGTTCGAAGGGGAAGGGGCGACGAAAGTAGTGGGGGACGGAAGATCAGACATGGAAGTAGAGGCAGGTTGAGACACATTAGGAGGAGAGGGGGGATGGACAAACAAAGTCTTCTTTCTCTTCTTGGGGGCAGGAATCTCCTGCATGGACCGACTTCTGTGTGACCGCCTTGAGCTTGTGGACCGTGGCCTTGAAACATAAAACACGGGATGTTGGTCACCCATCTCATGCTCTGCGGTGGCGGTACTCGGAGAAGGAGAAGTGGTGGCGGTACTCCTAGAAGGAGAAGTGGCATCTGTGCTCCTAAACTGGTGCTGAGTGGTGGCGGTACTCCTAGAAGGAGAAGTGGTGTCTGTGCTCCTAAAATGGTGCGGAGTGGTGGCGGTACACCTAGCAGGAGAAGTGGTGGCTGTGCTCCGAAAATGGTGGATAGTGGTGGCGGTACTCCTAGAAGGAGAAGTGGTGGCTGTGCTCCGAAAATGTTGTGTAGTGGTGGCTGTGCTCCTAGAAGGAGAAGTGGGGGCAGTGGCCCAAGCAGGTACTGCGGTGGCGGGAGTCCAAGACTGGGGAACAGTGTCTGTGGTGGTGGTGCTCCAGACAGGAGCAGCGCTTGCCATGGTGGTGGCGACGGTGGAGTGTCCAGCCGTACTCGGACTTGTGGTGGTGACTCAAAATGCTGGTGGCTGTGCAGTGGTATGCAGCAGAAGTCGGTAGTGATGTGTGGCGAATCAATGGTGGCACAGTTGGATAGGGTACCACTGACTGCTGCACGTACCGATTCTGCTGCATAGCCTGCAAGTAAGCAGTGTTGCAGGCCTGCAACACACTCAGCTGTTGCTCAGGACTAAGGTGTTCCGCCATGCCCAGTTCAATTTTACTGAAAAAATGGTGTGCTGGTCTGTTGAGGTCGGCCTCCAGGCGATCAAGCCGCTGGTCGACAAAGTGGAAGCGGTGAGCCATGTGGGTAAAACCCCGTTCCATGAGTGAAAAACCGCTTTCCACTGTGCCTGACAGCGACTTCATACTGCCATGAAAGGCCTCGCTCAAGTGAGTGAACTCAGGCAAGACATTCCTGTCCAAGGCCCTGTGCCGCTGGCGGGAAGTGCCCACATAACCAGTGGCAGAGACCTGGGACAGGGGAACACCTGACTGACCAGCTTCCTGGTCACCAGCTGTCCGTGTTGCTGACCTGCAAGTTGCTTCCAGACTGTCGGATGGCTGGGACGGGTCCAAGGTCGTCCGATGAAGGACCTCTTCAGGGACAGGCTGCATGGTGCTGCTCCAGGTGCTGTGGAAAGAAAATAAAAACATTTCTATAATGCATTTACAAGAAGCATCAGCTGTGGAATGGAAATGCACTGATTATAAAAAAAAAAAAAAATTTTGAAAACTTACGCTCTGCTGGCAAGGACCGGTCTCAGGAACGCCAACTCGTGATAGTAGCGATATTTCCTTCTGGTCCTTGCTGCTGAACCACTGCGAACCTGTCACTCTGCACGAACATCAGTGTTGAAGCGGTCCTTCATCGAGCGCCATTGTGTGCGGACTTTGTTCACTGTTGGAAAAAAAAAATTATACAATGCACTCAGGGCAAAATCTGTCATCACACACACGAGTGAAAATGGCAAACAGTCAATGAAGCATAAAAAGATATACGATACGATACGATACACTTTATTGATCCCGGGGGGAAATTACAGTATTACAGCAGCAATACAAACAGCAGTACATAAAATATACAATACACAATGCAGTCACTGTTGAACCAGATGACACTGTTGGGTTTGCCGGTAGAATATATCTACAAGCAAACCCATCAGTGCCATCTGGAACAAGAGTGAATGCAGCATAAAAAAGCAATACAATACACAACATAGCAATACCATACACAGGGCAGTCACTGTTGAACCAGATTACACTGTTGGGTTTGCTGGTAGAATATATCTACCAGCAAACCCATCAGTGACATCTGGAACAAGAGTCACAGCGGCATTACATAGCATGGAAATACTTACTAAACGCCTTTTTGAGGTTTGGAGAGGCACTGTCCCAGCCATCCATCAATGCTGCGGCCACCTCGTTCCATAGGCGCCGGCTCACCACATTGTCCTTGTACTGCGGATCACGGTTGTCCCACAACGGGACACGCTCATGGACCTGTGAGATGAAGGCCTCGTTGTCCACATAGAGGTCCTCGTCCCGTTGTGGAACCTAGAAAAAAAAAATTACAATCCTGGATATATTTCAGAAATAAAAAGAGACCAAAAAAAAAAAAAAAAGAGAGACATTCAAAGACTATATACTTACATTACGTCTCGACACCGGGATTTGTCTTGGCTGCGACTGCTCTTGCTGTTCTGACTCCTCAATGGCCGTGTCCGACACTGATGTCTCAAAAAGGAACAAAAATTTTAGACATTTGTAGATTCAGCAGCTATACTTACCCAAAGGCAGGAAGATACTCACATCACGCTCTGCTTGGGCCAGTTCTTGCCGGGATGGCGAATAGTTTGATCCAGAGGAAGACATGCTGCAATAAAAAAAAAAACAAAGCTTTAGTACATATTACATTGGAAAGGACAGGCAGTCATTTGGTTAAAAATACTCACATTCTTGCACTTTGGATCCAAAGTTTGTGCTGTCTTGGCTGTGTCTTCCAGGCAGTCTAGTAGGGGTCCAGGCTGTATGTGCAGGCAGTGTAGTAGGGGTCCAGGCTGTATCTTCCAGGCTGTATCAGCATGCAGTGTCTCCAGGCAGTGTAGTAGGGGTCCAGGCTGTATCTTCCAGGCTGTATCAGCATGCAGTGTCTCCAGGCAGTGTAGTAGGGGTCCAGGCTGTATGTTCAGGCTGAAGTCTCCAGGCAGTGTAGTAGGGGTCCAGGCTGTATCTTCCAAGCTGTATCAGCAGTGTCTCCAGGCAGTCTGAGTAGGGGTCTGTCTGGCACTGAAGACACCTTCCTTTATCTCTACCCCTCACAAACAATGTTGCTTGTGTAGGGGGTGTTTTAGACAAGTGTCTACACTATGTTCCAAATTATTATGCAAATGTTATTTTTCTCTGATTTTCCTAAGTGGTCGGTGCAAATGACAGTCAGTCTAATAAAAGTCATCACCCGTTAGAGTATACATCTAATTTTATTGAATTTTATTGAAGAAACCTCCCAATGATAACAGTATTATCTCCAAAATGGAAAAAAACTCAAAATGCACTGTTCCAAATTATTAGGCACAGTAGAATTTCTGAACATTTGATCTGTTTTAAAGAACTGAAAATGCTCATTTGTGGAATTTGCAGCATTAGGAGGTCACATTCACTGAACAAAAAAGCTACTTAACTCCAAAACATCCTAACAGGCCAAGTTACATGTTAACATAGGAACCCTTCTTTGATATCACCTTCACAATGCTTGCATCCATTGAACTTGTGAGTTTTTGGAGAGTTTCTGCTTGTATTTCTTTGCATGAAGTCAGAATAACCTCCCAGAGCTTCTGTTTAGATGTGAACTGCCTCCCACGATCTCAGATCTTTTGCTTGATGATACTCCAAAGGTTCTCTATAGGGTTGAGGTCAGGGGAGTTTATCTCCTTCTGTGCCCATAGCAGCCAATGACTCCAAGGTATTCTTTGCAGCATGAGATGGTGCATTGTCATGCATGAAGATGATTTTGCTCCTGAAGACACGTTTCTGTTTTTTATACCATGGAAGAAAGTTGTCAGTCAGAAACTCTACATACTTTGCAGAGGTCATTTTCACACTTTCAGGAACCTTAAAGGGCCCTACCAGCTGTTTCCCAATGATTCCGGCCCAAATCATGACTCCTCCACCTCCTTGCTAACGTAGCAGCCTTGTTGGCACATGGTGGCCATCCACCAACCATCCACTATTCCATCCATCTGGACCATCCAGGGTTGCTCAACACTCATCAGTAAACAAGACTGAAAATTAGTCTTCATGTATGTCTGGGCCCAATGCAACCATTTCTGCTTGTGAGCACTGTTTAGGTGTGGCCGAATAGTAGGTTTATGCACCACAGCAAGCCTTAGGCCGGAGTCACACACAACGACAAAAAATCGGACCGTTTTAGTCGGTCAATTATCGCACCAAAATGTCATGAACAGTCATCCGTCTGGCATCCGATTTTCCTGGAAAGATGCGATTTAGTCACATCTGACCGTAGTTGTAACATCCGATTTACATCCGACTTGCGAGATTTTCTCGCAGGCTTGAAAAACAGACATATAATGGATCCAAATGAATAGTATTTAAATCACAAAAGAAAGAATAGATATATACACATAGAACACATATATATACATGTCATTGTGACATATATATATATATATTATATACATTATTTTATAGTTCATACACTTCTACATACTGTAATAGCCGCTAATTCAATTGCCGCTTTTGTGAAACTACAGACCCGACATGAAATGACACATGGTTTACATACAGTTAACCATGTCATTTCATGTAGTTTGATATATGATTTTAACTTACAATTACATGAGTGTATATGTGCAAAATTGCAGACATGTAGGGGTTAATTAAAGGTGTAAAATCGTTGAATAAAAATGCGTGGGCTCCTGCTGTATTTTCTCCACCAGACAGACAAAGCAAGCGAGTGGGGGCAAATAATAGCCCAGGGAGGGTGCATTTATTTTGTGCCCCCCCCCGGCTACTAACATCTGCCCCCAGACACCCCAGAAAAGGCAAATCTATAATTAGATTAGCCCTTTCTGGCACTTTGCCCGTCTATTCCCATTGTCCTGTAGTGGTGGCGAATGGGTTAATAGGAGGTTAAAGCCACCTTGCAATTGAAAGGTGACTTTAAGCCAGGTTAATAATTGAGAGCTGTCAATTAGACAACTATCAATTATTAATCCTATTGTATGAAAGAAAAATCAAACACACACTTTAATAAAAAATCATTTTAATGAAATAAGCAAACAGTTTTTGACCATCTTTTATTTTCCTGATAAAACCATTTCCTGTAATAAAAATAAAATAAAAAAGCAAAATTATTCTTACCTATCAGGTCCCATGCTGTAAATCCATCAGAAAGGGTTAACAGGTTACAGCTAGCAGGCAGCTAATGCTGCATGCTGAGCTGTTACCCCTGAATGAATAAGTTCCTCTCCCGGCGAAAGGAGAGGAAGTGATTAATGTGTGAAGCTTAATTGATTTCTTCCCACTTTCACTTCAGTTTAGGTCACCCTGACCTGTCTTGAAGTGAAAGTGGGAAGCAATCAATTAAGCTTCACACACTAATCACTTCCTCTCCTGTCGCCGGGAGAGGAACTGATTCATTCAGGGGATTACAGCTGAGCAATAAAATATGGTCCAAAACTGTGTCTTTATTTCATTAAAAGGATTAATAATTAATGTGTGTGTTTTTTTTCCTTTCATACAATAGGATTAATAATTGAGAGTTGTCAAATTGACAACTCTCAATTATTAACCTGGCTTAAAGTCACCTTTCAATTGCAAGGTGGCTTTAACCCATTATTAACCCATTCGCCTCCGCTACAGGGCAATGGGAATAGACGGGCAAAGTGCCAGAAAGGGCGAATCTAATTATAGATGTCCGGTAGAAAATCCGACTCTGGCGGGTGCTATATACTTTCTCCACAGCAGCGTGAATTCACTGCGCTGTGGTTTAAGTACCCTTAACCACCGCCGTTAAAAGGCGTATCGGCAGTCGTTAAGGGGTTAATTAATTGTAGTGATGTCACTGTGGGGGGAGTGTGTTAATGTTTATAAATGTGGAAGCAACATACGAGGGACATGTTACGTCACATTTTCTCAGTGGACAAACTCTTTGACCATCAAGCATTAGAATTGAAAAGAAGATTATGGATCGGCACTACAAAAATGACGTCAGGCCTTGAACGGGCAGAAGCCACGAGACCAGCTCCTAAACCAGCCAAGCGAAAGATTAACAACCAGTAAGACTAATTACACCTTACCGTGCGTACTGCAGAAAAATGACGGACATCTTCAAACAGTACTGGACAATTTTGCTATCTGACACCACTCTGACTAATATTTTACCTCCCAATCCGTCCATAACACCAAAAAGGTCAAAATCTCTTACTGATCTGCTAGTGCGGAGTCACTATGTGCCGCCATCTTCACAGACCTTTTTATCTAAATTTCCTGGTGAAAAATGGGGCTGTTATTCATGTGACTCTTGTGGGGTCTGACCACAAATTATTATTTTTTATGCACTGATTTGTTGCACCTAATAATGGTTGTAGCATTGTAAGACGTCTACAAGATGGCGATCTACATTTCATCCAAATAAGAAGTATATAACACTCTACTTCAGGAAGGCATAAATACTAGTACGAATAGCATTATAGATGGATATACCGTAGATCAATATAAACCGATATAGATATATGGAAAACGATTTCTGGGCTTTCTGTAATATTGGCAACTTCCAGAATAGTCAAAACAAAAATTGGAACAGGACCCTCAGATTACACAGAACATTGTTTAGTGATGGGGGACACTTTTTTGGGTGGGCCATTTATATGGATACACCTAAATTAATGGGAATGGTAACAGTTTTCTTGTGTAGGGTGTCTTGCATTCAAGTCTGCTGCAATGACCCAGGTACTGCACCTGACATCAACACAATTTCTATCCGCTCCTCATGTGTTAATCTCTGCGACATGTCAATGGCTGTAAACAAAGAGAAACTTGTAAGTAACTCATGAAAGAATAAAGTTACGTTAAAACCAAGCACACCATTGTTTTTCTTGTGAAATTCTCAATAAGTTTGAAGTGTCTATCCAAAATGGCCGACTTCAAAATGGTCGCCATGGAAGACTTTTCCCCCCTCCCATATGCTAATGTGCCACAAATAGGAAGTTGATATCACCAACCATTCCCAATTTATTTAGGTGTATCCATATACATGGCCCACCCTGTATATCAGGTTCTGTGATTTAATTATATTTTTAATAACAACTAATAACAATTTAATTCACGATTATTCACTTAATTTATTGTTCATTACATTTTACTAATAAAATAACACATTTCTCTTTTTTAAACATCCTAATAGTGATTTATTTATATTTATATATTTTAACCCCTTTCCGACATGAGGCATAAATGTATGTCGATGTCGGACTCCCTCCCTTTGATGTGGGCTCCGGCGGTGAGCCCATATCTTTTCCGGCACTTGATAGCTGTTTTTTACAGCTGAAATGTGGAATCTTGATCCACCAGCAGCTGTTAACCTGTTAAATGCCGCTGTTAAAATCTGACAGCAGCATTTAGCGCGCGCTTCCGGGCATCAGGCCGTAAATCCCGCCCATTGGTGACCCCATTACATGATCGCGGGCAGGGTCGGCTCCAGGTTTTCATGGGGCCCAAAGATTTCACTTACTACATACATTACATGAGTGATATCTATTGTAAATTCTACAATAGCTCAAAGGACAAACAGTATAGTCCTCCATACAGTATTATGTGCACCACATAGTCCTCCATACAGAATAATGAGCTCCATATATTGCTCCATACAGTCTTATGGTCACCACATAGTGCTCCATACAGAATAATGAGCCCTATATATTGCTCCATACAGTATTATGGGCACCCCATAGTACTCCATGCAGAATAATGAGCTCCATATATTGCTCCATACAGTATTATGGTCACCACATAGAGCTCCATACAGAATAATGATCCCCATATAATACTCCATATATAATGGGCCCCATATAATGCTCCATATATAATGGACCCTATAAGATGCTCCATATATAATAGGCCCCAAATGATGCTCCATATATAATGGGCCCCATATGATGTTCCATATATAATGGGCCGCATATGTTGCTCCAGTATATGATGGGCCCCATATATGATGCTTCAGTGCATGATGGGCCCCATATAATGCTTTATATATAATGGACCTATATATGATGCTCCAGTATATTATGGGCCCCATATAATGCTCCATATATAATGGGCCCCATATATGATGCTCCAGTATATTATGGGCCCCATATAATGCTCCATATATAATGGGCCCCATATATGATGCTCCAGTGTATGATAGACCCCATGTAATGCTCCATATATGATGCTCCACTGTATGATGGGCCCCATATATGATGCTCCAGTGTATGATGGGCCCCATATATGATACTTCAGTGTATGATGGGCCCCATATGATGGTCTCCATATATTGCGCCAAAAAAAAAGAAAAATACTCACCTCTCCTCACTGGCCGCTGCTCTGCTCGAGGCACCGGCCCCCGTTACTGGCACAGGCACCGGGCCCCCATAGCATGCCAGTGTCCCTGACTGTGAGTGGGCCCCCCGCCTGCTCAGGGCCCTGGCACTTGCCAGGGTGCGCCGGGTGCTGACACCGGCCCTGATTGCGGGTCACTGATGGTTTGGCATGACAACCACAGGTCTCCTGCAGACCTCTATGGTTCTCAATGCCTGATTGCTATGAGCGCCACCCGATGGACGGTGCTTATAACAAGTGAACAATTCTGTTACTTACAGGTGATCTGATCATCGCCTCTATGCAGCAGAGCCGATCGAGTTATGGCAGCTTCTAGTCTCCCATGGATGAATAAAAACCATATAGGGAACCATAAATGAAGAAATGCCAAAAAGACCACTAGCCATGTGACTAGGTCTTAGGCAAAAAGGTAAAGATAGGACACTCCTGGGTACACAATTGAAGACAAGAAAAATCGGAGTACAAAGTCCAAAAAATTCATTAAAAAATATAAATTTATTTGTCACAAAACTTATCGCACCTTGAAAAAGAAAAAGCAAAACGCGCGTGGGTGGCGGCGTGGCATGTGTCCTCTGTATGGAGTATGGGTAAGTGGTTTTAGGGATGACACAGCTTTCATGACTTGTGTGTGCACCAAGGTGAAGTTTTGTTCCTAGTACTTATACTAATCCTACCTAATCCCATAATAAAACTATGTATCTGTCCGTTCATGTCTGGACACGGTAAGCCATTATCTGCCTGATCCTGCTGCTTGTTGTGTCTCTTGTATTTCCTTTTGATGTGGTTATCACATGGTATTTGTTATTGAAATAATTATATGTCAAATAAATGTATATTTTTTTATGAATTTTTTGGACTTTCTACTCTGATTTTTCTTGTCTTCAAATGTCTACCATGGAGACTATTGAAGCATGACAAAAGTAAAAAAAATGTTTTTAAAAATATAAAAACATATAAAGATATAAAAGCTCAAATCACCCTCCTTTCGCCCCTTTCAAAATTAAACAATTAAAAAATATCAAACATACACATATGTGGTATCACCACATTCAGAATCGCCCGATCTATCAATAAAAGAAAAGGATGCAGAGTGCAGCCAAGCCCAGCACGTTGGGTCTTGTATACAGGGGTGTTCACATGGGATGCATTTAGAGAGTGCTGGCCAACCCGCCTGATCGAATAATATGGGCGTGACTAATAGGCTGTGAACCAGACGCTATGCATTACCTACATGTGAACAGCGCCCTATAGAGGCCTTTATTGTGCAAACATATACTGAGCAGTCACCCCTCCATTAATTGGTAGGCTGTGAGTGTCTGTTTAGTATTTTGCACCTGTATTGCCAACATCTTTGCTATATGGGCTGGCTGCATCCTGTAGTGCATTTGTTCAGAGACCTGGGCAGGTAAGCGGTGCTGCCCCTTTTACTGCTGCAGTTTTTTTTAAAAAAAGTATTAACCTGATTGCTAAATGGCATAGTGAAAAAAAAAGACAAAACGCCAGAATTACGTGGTTTTTTTTGGTCACCGCGATACTACATTAAAATGTAATAACGAGCGATCAAAAGATCATATCTGCACCAAAATGGTATCATTAAAAATGTCAGCTCGGCACACAAAAAAATAAACTCTCAGCCAACCCAAGATCAGGAAAAAATGGAGACGCTACGGGTATCGGTAAATGGTGCATTTTTTTTTTAACGTTTGGATTGTTTTTTCACCACTTAGATAAAAAAGAACTTAGACATGCTTGGTGTTCATGAACTCGCAATGACCTGGAGAATCATAATGGCAGCTCAGTTTTAGCATTTAGTGAACATGGTAAAAACACAAAACAAAAAACAAGCGTGGGATTGCACTTTTTTTTAAATTTCACCGCACTTGGAGTGTTTTTCCCCTTTTCCAGTACAAGATATGTGAAAACCAATGGTGTTGTTCAAAAGTACATCTTGTCCCGCAAAAAATAAGCCCTAACATGGCCATATTGACGGAAAAATAAAAAAGTTATGGCTCTAGGAAGAAGGGGAGCAAAAAATGAAACGCAAAAGCGAAAATACCTCCAGTCATGAAGGGGTTAAATAAAACTTTTTTTAAAAGTGTTTACACTTCACAACAAACACTTTTCCATATATTTTATTATATATGTTATTTTGGAGATTCTCCATCCCTGTTTTTTAAGCTGCTTTTATCTTTATAACTTTATCATATCCCTTTTTATTCTGCATTTCTCACCCGTTGCACATTTGCACTGTCACTGGTCACTTGGTGGTGTCACATTTGGCACTTGTCACATGCATTCTTGTGTTTCCTGACACCCCTCACTATCACTTTACCTGACTGATCACTACCAGATAGCTCTATACAGCATTATTCATCTTGGTCTTACCAACAGATTTTCATCCTGAACCTCCTGCTTCACTGGGGATGCTGAACGCTCGCGTGGTGTGGGCCCGTCCGGTCTCCATGGTGACGCGTCCATCCAGCGTTGTTCTGGTCATTCCCTCTCACCGTCCAAACGCAGGTGCCCAGAGGCGGAGTTACCCGGGATGGAGTGACACTATTTCCTGGATCCCACACGTGACATGCCACCCGGGGGCATCACAGATGCATTTACCACGTGGGGTATACTCACTCCCTGTGAGCTCTTTCGATTTACACCAATAATGTCATGGTTTACTGGGTTCTCGGGTCAGGCAGTTGCATGGTTAACTCGGATGGCCTCTTTCTGGGTCCTGGGAGGCTTTTTATAGCCTTAGGCCTCTTTCACACATCCGTTGTGCGCCTGATGGCGCCCCCGGCATTTTGCCGCAGCGCCGCATCCGGCAACTAGTATGAAAACCGGATGCACCACATCCGGTTTTTCGCCGGATCCGGTTTTGTGATCCATTCTAAAACCGGATCCGTCTCATCCGGTGTATCCGGTTTTGCATCCGTTTAGTGCCGGAATGCGCCGGATCTGGTTTTTAAGAACGCCCCTTTTTGGGGTTCCAAACATGATTGGCTACTGTAATCCTATATATACACTGTTCCTACAGCCCATCTTTGACAGGTTGTAGAGGAGCAAGTGCAGGTTGGAGAGAAGAGCAAGTAGCAAGTGATTGGCGAACATGGATGTCATTATCGGCAATATCTTCAAGAATCTTGTTGATTTTACTGCGGAGATGAATCGCTTGAGGTTTATAGTTCTGGAGAAGGAGCGAAAGATTGAGGAGCAGCGCATTATGCGCCAGCGCCAGCGAAGACGACGACGTATGTGGATCCACCCCATCACAGCACAGAGATTAACTCGTGGTGTCTATTCAACACTGAACATGGAGCTTCAACTAAATCCAGAGAAGTTTTTTGCCTATCTGAGGATGAACAAAGAAAACTTTGACGATTTGCTGGAGCGTGTTGGAGACCAAATTAAAAAATCGGACACCTACTGTCGGTTCTTAATATCTCTGGCGGAGCGTCTCATGGTCACTATAAGGTAAGCTATATGTATTGGATCTTTTTGCTTGAGCACACTTGTAATTTTATCATTTATTTAACATCACAGGACAACTAGGAAACCATATCATTAGGCTAAAATTTTGATATAAAACAGTGTTTTTCATTGATGTTATTTTTTATGGTATCTGCAATAGTTCTAGCTGAGTTCTGGTATGTAATGCTGTGTTTCTGAAATAATTTGTATTTTCTATTTTGTTTTCAGATTTCTGGCAACTGGCGAAACTCTGTCATCGCTCCATTTTCAATATCGGCTGGGAATCTCCACACTATCCGGGATAATAAAGTACACTTGTCGTGCTCTGTGGGATAGTTTGGTTGGAGAATTTCTTCCAGAGCCAACTACAGACCGGTGGCTTGAAATAGCGGACCAGTTTCTCTGTATCTGCCAGTTCCCCAATTGCCTGGGCGCCGTTGATGGAAAACACATCCGCATTCAAAAGCCTTCAGGAACCGGATCTGAATTCTTTAACTATAAAAAATATTTTTCGGTCGTCCTGATGGCTATTGCAGATGCGGAGTACAAGTTTATCGCGGTGGACATTGGGTCTTATGGACGGTCAAATGACTCCCAAGTCTTTAAACTATCTGCCATGGGCTGTAAACTGTATGGAAACAGTTTTCAGTTTCCCCCCCTAGGCCACTGCCTCAAACCTCAGGCCCACCGATGCCATTCGTTTGTGTAGGTGATGAGGCATTCCAGCTGTCCGAACACCTCTTGAAGCCGTACGCCAGCAGAGGATTGACCCATACAAAGCGGATATTTAACTACCGCCTCACAAGAGCCAGACGGATGGTGGAGTGTGCCTTTGGCATTATGACAGCTAAATGGCGTTTCCTTTTGACTGCAATTAACTTGAAGACCGAGATTGTTGATGATGTTGTTAAAGCGTGCGTGGTCCTACATAATTTTATCCTAACCAAGGAACCAATTTCTATGGAGGACCACAATCAAGAAACAACTTTGCACGACTACAGCAACATTACCACTCGCAGTACAGTCGCGATTTCAAGAATGAGGGACCAGTTTGCTCAATACTTTGTGTCACCGGAAGGTAGTGTTGACTGGCAGGATGACAGAATGTGATAAATGTATTTGTTCTTTTAAAAATTTTCTTTACCCACAATAAACCTTTCAAACTTTACTTGTCTACCTTCTTCTGTGTTTTCTACTGTCTGTAACCTTTTTGCCATAGTTGTGTCCATAGCTGTTTGTTTGAAGAAAACTTTCACCTTTTGTCCAAAAAAGTGTACATCATAGGCCATGGTTCACCAAATCCAGTCCTCAAGGCCCACCAACAGGTTTTGTTTTCATTATTTTCTTTGTATTGCTCAGGTGATAATTGCCTCACCTGTGCAATACAAAGGAAAACCTGAAAACCTGATATGTTTTTGGTGTGCCTTGAGGACTGGAGTTGGGGAACCATGGTCTACAATGTACACTTTTTTTTGGGACAAAAGGCGAAATTGTTTTAACAAAAGTATTTCACCTTTTCTACCAAATAAGTGTACATTGTAGCCCAAGGTTCCCCAACTGCAGTCCTCAAGGCCCACCAACAGGTTTTGTTTTCAGTATTTTCTTTGTATTGCTCAGGTGATAATTGCCTCACCTGTGCAATACAAAGGAAATCCTGAAAACCCCATATGTTGGTGGGCCTTGAGTACTGGAGTGGGGGAACCCAGGTCTACAATGTACACTTTTTTTGACAAAAGGCGACATTTTTTTAACAAAACCATTTCACCTTTTGTCCAAAAAAGTGTACATTGTAGGCCATGGTTCCCCAAATCCAGTCCTCAAGGCCCACCAACAGGTCTTGTTATCAGTATTTCCTTTGTATTGCTCACCTGTGCAATACAAAGGAAATCCTGAAAACTTGATATGTTGGTGGGCCTTGAGGACTGGAGTAGGGGAACTCTGTTGTAGGGGATAACCTAACAAAGTACACAATTTTTGGAAAAAGATAATATACTTTGCATACTACACAACCCGGGACACAACTTTGGCAAAAAGGTTAAATTTATGAACCTTTTAGGCAAAGTTAAGTGTTTTTTACTAATGTTGTTTGTGTACCCATATGTTTACCTGGTTTAATACATTTGTTACTTAACGTTGTCGTCGCTGTTATCTCGTTAACCCTTTCCTCCTCGGAATGTGGTACCAGAGAGAATAAGACACAGACCAAAGGATGCGTCCATAAGCTCTGCGTTTATTGCTAACAAAGGGATTCATATACACCCCTGAAGCAGGAAGCGGAATTACCATATATGGCAGTTAATACAACTAAAACATAAAATGCTAGTTTCACTTTAAAAAATTCCATTCTTGGCTTTTGGCCCTGTTTAGCACAGAGCGTCTCTTCTCAGGCGAGGAGGAATGTATTGTATTGACTAAAAATGAGGAACATCTTATCTTGTCTCCTGGTACACGTCAACCTGTCGGTTAAAAAGAAAAACAATGCCTCTGAACTTTAGAAAAATGCTAGCTCTAAGAAAAAATGCTGGTTCAGCGATCACATTTCCCTCCTTTTGTTCCTCCATTTGATCAATACACATCTTCATACCTCCTCTGTGTCCTAGTACATCGTTTAATACACATCAAACAAATTTTAAAACACTAAATAGATGGCAAGACATATCAATAAAACCTGTAGGCCAGCTTGTATTATCCCAGTCAGCCATCCCCCTATACCTTTGAACCAATTTGCAGGGTTAAGAAAGGAGAAAGTATTTGCCCACCATGAATCTTGATTCTTCAGATTTGCCTCATCATATAGTTTCCTTAACTTTATGACATCCTCTAGCTTATGTTTAAGGGTTAAAACACTAGAATTATCAATATAATGACAACATGCAGGTCCAATAATCTGGCACATCCCTCCTTGAGCTGCAGTCAGGTAATCTAGCACGAGGGTATGTTGGTTAGTAACAATAATTAACTGGTTCTGTACTGTAAAGGTACTGCCACACTAAACAATCCCGCTAGCGATAGCGATAAAGACGCATACTAATGCGATCGCTAGCGGGATTGTTTCTATATCGCTTAGTGCGGCTTAACTTAGCGATATAGTTATTGACGCTATCGTGGTTAGCGATCTTCTTAACGACTTTAGCGGTACAAAAGTACCGCTAAACCGCTAAGAAAAGGTGCCACACTTAGCGATATATACTTACCTGCGGGGCGCCGACGATCTAAATAGGGTCCGGAACGATGTCAGCGACGAGCGAGATCACAGCAGGATCTCAGCAGGGAGCTCGTCGCTGACAGATGCCGCACACAACAACATCGCTAACGGGATCGCTAAATAGTGACGTTTTTTAGCGATCCCGTTAGCGATGTTGTTTAGTGTGGCATACCCTTAAGGGACCCATTCATGATATCTAAAATATCCCATATTTGATCATCTAGGTAATCTGTGGATTCTACCAACTTATCCCATGTCTGAGTTATCATAGGGTAGATGAATAATGCACTGACAAATTTATTTGCTATCCTCATCTCCACTATGTGTGGTCTCCCATTTGGGCGAGGTCTATTGTCTGCAGATCGTTTATGTAGTGTATGTTTTGGAATAGACAATGGATTTAATCTATCTGGAGTGATGAGATAGGTGGCTGGTGTCAATCTAGCTAGGGTGCATTTCCCGGTGACTCCTACTGGAAGCCACTTAAATGCCTTGTCCCCACATACCCAATACATTGATGGTGGAAGGTTCCATATAGCTGAATGCTGTAATACTAATCGGTGTGCCAAATCTATAAACTTTGAAATATTACTCATCATGCACCATCTGGGCTTTTGTCCTAGTGGGGAACAGTATCCTGCGGTAGGTTCTCCGCAGGTGGGAGTGTTCTTCTGATACCCTTCATCTTTATTACACCTCAGGTTACCTGGTTTGTTAGCACAAGTTTCATCATTTCCATTCTCAAAGAAAACATTATTTTTCCCATTTATCAGTGTGTAGGTATCGTTCTAATAGGGAGGGTTTGAAAGCATCTAAGCTTCCTGTAGTGACCCCAAAACTTATCTTTAACCCCTGTGTCGGTATTTTTCCCAAAGAGGTTATACTAGTTCTATTTCTGGGTACCCATGCCCCACCTTTAAAAGATAGATACAGTCTTGGAATTATCTGTCCTGTTAGATTTCCCTGCCACCATGGAAAATCAGTCCAACCCACTACCGGTATTCCTACCGTAGTGTTCCAAAGTTTTTGAGTGGCATTGTTGCTTAATGTGTCTGCACAGTTACCCCAAAAGTTAATTTCTTCCCACGAGACTGGGACTGCAAGAAATGGTAGACTGGTGGACGTCACCGGCGCGTGTGTACAAATCCAACAGTTTGCAACAGTTTGGTTTTGTTCTTTCAGTCCATCCACTAAAGCTAAGTGGTGTCTAATGAATCTGTTATCATCTCCATCTACTCGGCTAAGTCTGTTCCAAGCATCCGTTACTGCAAGGATGCAAGCAAATGTCATTAGTAGCATCATTCCTCTTCTGGAGGCTCTCCAAGGATCTTCTTACAATGCGATGCGTGGATCCAAGTTTCCTTGCCTTGTAGCTTGACTGCGGTACTTGTCGTCAGTAGAACTTGAAAAGGTCCATCAAATCTCGGATCCAGACTCTTTCTCACGTGTCTTTTAATGACTACCCAGTCTCCGGGCTGCAGGCTGTGACTCCCAGGATCCTGGTTCGGATCTGGAAGAGAACTGAAGACATTATCATGTACTTTCTTGAGTCTTTTATGCAAATCCCTTACATATGAGCTTAATACATGGTTACTCATTTCCAGTGCTTGGGGAAAGAAACATCCTAAGCTAGGCACTTTGCCAAATAGTACTTCATACGGAGAAAGTCCAGTTCTCCTATTTGGAGTATACCTTACTGAATATAGGGCTAATGGTAAACATTCAGGCCAAGATTTCCCTGTTTCAGCCATGGCCTTTTGAATTTTTAACTTCAATGTCCCATTTAGTCTTTCTACTTTCCCACTGCTTTGTGGATGATATGGGGTATGAAAAGCTTGTTGAATTCCCAGAGCTGTCAAGACTTCATTCATTATTTCACCTGTGAAATGTGTACCTCTGTCACTTTCGATCACCTCTGGTACTCCATACCTGCACACCACCTCCGCAAGCAGCTTCTTTGCGGTTGCCGCAGCCGTAGCCTTGGCAATCGGGAAAGCCTCCGGCCAACCTGAGAATAAATCAGAAACACACCAACACGTACTCCCATGACCCTGATTTTGGCAGCTGAATATAATCAATCTGCAGTCTCTGGAAAGGATAGAGGGGCCGAGGGGCATGTTTGGGTGGTGTCTTGACTACCCTTCCCTGATTATGTGTAGCACATACCATGCATCCCTGGATCAAACCTTCTATACAGGTGGAAAAGCCTGGTGCCACCCAATGCTTCTGCATCACGCTCATTACAGCAGTTTTGGACTGGTGGGTTGGCCCATGTAACATCTGGGCGACCGCAGGGTACAACGCCCTTGGAAGGCATCGACGCATCCCTCTTCCCCATACCCCATTTGCTTCATTCAGACATGCACCTTCTTTTTCCCACTTTTCTACTTCCTCCTGGCGCACCTGAGCCTGCATCTGGGCTAAGGCATCCTCCGACACAAAGGGATTTTGGGAGCGCTTACCTGGTGCATCGTTACCCCTTGGAGTGGTCTACTGGCTGCTGTTTTTGCTGCTGCATCGGCCATTGCGTTTCCTTTACTCACCTGATCAGTGCATCTGGTATGTGCTTTAACTTTTATGACAGCTACTTCTTTTGGTAATTGTAATGCATCAATTAACTGCTGGACTGCGTCAGCATTTTTAATGGGATGTCCTGCTGCCGTCAGGAATCCTCTAGATTTCCAAATTGGACCAAAATCATGAGCTATACCGAATGCGTATCTAGAATCTGTGTAGATGTTAACAATTCTACCTTCAGCTATCTTACAGGCCTCGGTCAGAGCCTTAAGTTCAGCCTCCTGGGCCGACTGATGTGGGAGCATTGGTTCTGCTTTGATTACTGCATTCAGGGAGACAATGGCATACCCGGTGTGGAAGGTACCTGAGTCATCTTGGTGGCGAGATCCATCTACAAAAAATTCAAAATCAGCATTAAGTCTTTCAGTTTCAAACACTGTGGGTAGACCTGCTGTTTCTTGTGCCATAAGCTGAACACAGTCATGAGGAATCTCCTCTCTTGGATCTTCTTTGTACAATACCGTACCTGACCTCCCCCCTAGATCCGAGAGAGGCAACAATGTGGCAGGATTAAGTGTGGTACATCTCTGCAAAGAAACATTTGGAGGCATTAAAAGTGCACATTGCAATCGAAGGTGACGTGCAGCTGAAAGGTGTGCCGGTTGCACCTGGTTCAGTATGGTATATACATCATGAGATGTAAGTACTGTCAATAGATGATCAAAAAAAAAACAATGTCTGACGATTTGTGGAGCAATAGTCCTACAGCATGTACTGCCCGTACACAGGACGGGGCACCTCTAGCCACTGCATCTAGTCTTCCACTGAAATAGGCTACAGGCCTTTGATTGTCACCATGTAACTGAGTCAATACCCCTGCCGCGTGTCCCTGCTGTTCATGGAGATACAGGGTAAATGGTAGTTCATAGTTGGGGGTTCCTAGCGCTGGAGCTGCCACAATCCTGTTTTTGAGAGAATAAAAACAGTCTATACCTTCAGGAGTTAGTTTAAAAGGCACAATGGTGATACAGTCATAGAGAGGCTGCATGCCTGCAGTATGAAAACCAGTCCAAGAAATGTCCTAAGAGCGGCAACATTAACAGGAATAGGAAAATTCTGTACAGCTTCTTTGCGAGCGCTGGTCAGATGTCGCGCCCCTGGTGTAATGCAATGTCCCAAGAAGATAACTGAAGATTTACAAAACTGAAGTTTATCCTTTGACGCTTTACATCCAGCTTGGTACAAAAACAACATGAGTGATATTGTTGCAGTGCGACACTGTTTCCTGGAGGGGCACAAATCAATAAGTCATCAACATATTGCAGAACAACTACTTTTGGCATTTTCCATCTTTCCAGTATCTCTTGCAGACTGGCAGTCTCTACAGCCACTGAAATCACGTATCAAAAAAAAAAAAAAAAAAAAAAAAAAGAATATAGTTCAGTCTGAATGCCTGAGAACTTTCACGCTACAGCTCGTAGCTAAAAAAAAAACTAGCTTAAAAAGATCAAAACCTGGAAACAGATACCTGTCCCGAGTCTCCACATGATGGACATGTGATGTGTGTGACTCTGAATTCTGCTCTTGTGACATGTCAGTGATCTTTTTCTCACAGACGATTTAACACCTTTTGAATCTTATTCACATAAAAAAAAAAAAAAAAATCACTTCCTGGTCCGTTCAAATTAACTTGCTGTACCTTCTACACGATGCACCACTGCTCTTTTATAGCAGATGGTAATCTATTAACAAACTTCCCCGTTGCCTTTCAAATAACAAAAACGCATTATGCAGCGTAAAGGCTGCCTGTCTATTTGCTTCTCACGTACTCTGACCTTCTATTCACATGCCTAGCCCTTCGATTCTTAGGTACTGTGTCTATTCCAAAAACCTATTCAACAAAGGTGATTAGAAATCTGAAAACTACTGCACTCTGGCTCTGCGTCTCTACGCTGAATACCTGATGGGAGGGGTAAGTCGTGCCGCTGCGCAGTTTGTGAGTGTGCTCTCCCTCAGCCTGCAGCTTCCTTATCTGTAGAGTGACCTTGGTCTAAAGCAAAATGCCATCTCGCTGCTGCCAGCACTTCCCCCCTCCCTTATCTCTCTGCTTGCTGTCACTGACTTCTGCATTACCAGGTCCGTTCCTACCAACATAACACTTGTATGTCTCATCTATCAGTCTATTGTATCTAGCTTCATCTGCCAATTTCCCTTTCATAAGTGCTTCCAGATACTGTCTAGTTGCTTCATTAAAGCCAACTGCTTTGTAGGGCTCCATGGTCTGTACAACACTGCTGTCCGGGGGGCGCCTGGAGCTAGTCCGTCCACCTCACCTCCCGCAGCACCCGGGGTACCAGGTACCATTACTGTCCTCATTGGAAATAAATTGGCCGGGGGAGGTCTGGGTCCACCGCAACCTACACAGACATCTACCGTCAGGGGATTCTGCTGTCCACACCTGGGGCAGACCCAACAGTTTGGTTCGTGGGAAGTCTGTGGGAAGGTCTGATACTGGGGTGGAGGTAACGTAGGGGCCAAACAGGAGGGTAAATCAGTCATCCCTGTTTTTGTCAGTCTGTAACGTCCATCTCCTAATTCCTCAGTCTTTCCCTCTAAGTAATCACACGCACTCATCCACAGGTTCACTGTTTTCAACAGTCCTTTTCCTCTCAACCATCCATGATGTGAGTTAAAAAAAAACCTTTTCCATTTCTCACTGTTCAATTCTTTGTTCATTCATTCATGCCTGCTTTACACAATCTCTGCGCACAACTAAATCTTTAGCAGAAACACCTTCCTTGGTGTTTTGATTCCCCATTTTTGTATCTCCTCACATAGAAGAGATTCTCTTGTCACCAAGACAAGTTTGTCACCAAGACAATTGCGTCACTTAGACTATGTCACCAAGACTCTGTCACCAAGACAGTTGCATCACTTAGACAATGGGCCACAAAGGTTTCTGAACCATTTCACTGCTCGCTCTCCAATATTTGTACGCCAACCAAATAAACAATCCAATCACACAGACACCAAGACAAAACCACAACACAATCATTGGATCCATACTGTCATTATTCAAAGGAGGAAAGGCAGGACTGACAATTAATCTGAAGGTCTACTGGTTCAAAGGGACCTGAGCCAGGAATACCTGTGATTTACCTGGAAAGCCGACCGCTCAGGGAAGAGGGAGTCCACTATACAGTGATATAGATTTTAGGTAGAATATAATAAGTATTCTTACCCCAGCGCTGTGTATATCACCAACAGAGACCTCCGCTCATCCCACGTCTTCCGGACCGGTCGGGCTTCCTCAGAATAGAATAACTCAGTCCCTGTTCGGGCGCCAGTTGTCGTCGCTGTTATCTCGTTAACCCTTTCCTCCTCGGAATGTGGTACCAGAGAGAATAAGACACAGACCAAAGGATGCGTCCATAAGCTCTGCGTTTATTGCTAACAAAGGGATTCATATACACCCCTGAAGCAGGAAGCGGAATTACCATATATGGCAGTTAATACAACTAAAACATAAAATGCTAGTTTCACTTTAAAAAATTCCATTCTTGGCTTTTGGTCCTGTTTAGCACAGAGCGTCTCTTCTCAGGCGAGGAGGAATGTATTGTATTGACTAAAAATGAGGAACATCTTATCTTGTCTCCTGGTACACGTCAACCTGTCGGTTAAAAAGAAAAACAATGCCTCTGAACTTTAGAAAAATGCTAGCTCTAAGAAAAAATGCTGGTTCAGCGATCACAACATCCTATAAATAAATGACAGACAACATTTGTAAACCACTTTAACTTTTATTAAAAAATTATTTTTTAATATAATTTTTTGAAAATTTGGCCTTTTTGCCAACTGTTTGCAATTTCAATAAACTTTATTATTTTATTAAAGTAGAATTTATTTTTTAACGGTATAAAAAACAACATATTTACAGGTCTGTGTAGTGTGGGGTGGAAATACTGCTGGAGGGGCTGCGGGACACTTCGACCGTGGGAGTGTGGAGGGACGACTGGAATGGTGGTGTGGAAGAAACAGGAAGAGGTGAAGGGGTGGAAAGACTGAAAGAATGGGAAGACAAGGCAGAACAGGTGGGTGGTGGTGGAGTGGAGGGTTGGGCAGGAGGAGCAGGTGACATGGTAGGCAATTGGAAGGGGGAAGGAGATCGGTATGAGGTTGGAGTGTGGTACAGGGTAGGTGGCTGGTAGTGGGTAGGTTGCTGGAACTGGGGAGGTGACTGCAGTTGGGGAGGTGGTTGGTACTGGTGTTTGGAATTGGGGAGGTTGTTGGACCTGGGGAGGTGGCTGGTATTGAATAGGAGGGGGAGGAGGGATGGCAGGTGGAGGAGGGGGGAGATGCACAGCGACTGTAGGGGGGGAGGTTGAGGAACGACTGGGGTGGATTGAGGATGGAAGAGAACCTGCACTAGAGCAGAGTGGCACGTGTGCATCACATACATCTGCTGTTCAGAAGATAGCGGATCTATGCGCTCCGCAACCGACCTAAAAAAACCTGTGGTTCGGGGATCCTCTTACCTCTGAACGCACAGTTTCCAGAAGTGTCTTTACCTCACCAACTAGGGAGGCTATCTGATGAACGCCTGCGGCAACTTGTTCACATAATACCTTAAGACAGTTCTGGAAAGATGCATTCATATGCAAGAACTCGGGCGCATAGTTCTTTTCCTGACCCCTCTGACGCTGCCGCCCAGTACCCGCAGCTGTACTAGAGGTGGCAGGGTCAGAAGGGTGGGGTAAAGGGAATGCTATATCCTGACCAGCAGATTCATGTAATGCAGCCGGCCACGCTGCTCCAGCGCTGGTGGAGGGGACTGCGGGATCAACTGTGTGGGAAGGTGCAGATGTGGAGGGTTGGTCGAAGTGTCCCTCGGTGTCGGTCTCGTGAGGGATCGCTCTAGAAGGCGCCAACTCTGCGGGCGCCCGAGTGCTGGTCACCGTGCTGTGGAAGAAAGAAAAAACATAAAATTAATATACAGATGTGGAATGGCCCTGGCTGTAAAAGAAAAAAAGTTAACATTTTATGGTTATATTTACCTTCTGGTGACCATTGTTTCACGCAGGAACGCCAGAGCTCGTGCGTACTTATACTTGCTCTGGCGTCCTGAAGAACCACTCGGGGCCCGCATTTCTTTATTAAACTCCTTCTTAAAGCGATCCCTCACAGACCGCCACCGCTTCACAATTCTGTCCCCTGAAACGAGAAAGCACACATTGGTTAGTATACAACATCAGGGTTTCCCAAACTTCAGTCCTCGTGTCCCCCAGAGGTCATGTTTTCAGTATTTACATAGTGTTTCACAAAAGGAAATCATGAAAACATGAAGCGTGGGTGACACGAGGACTGAAGTTTTGGAAACACAGCTTTACAGTCAGCAACATGAACTATACTTACGGAATTTACTCTGGGACCTAACATCGAGGTCCTCCCAGCGGTCCACCATTGCCGCTGCCACTTCCTCCCAGAGCCGTCGTGTAACAATTTGATCTGAATGCCGGCGGTCCCCCATGTTCCACAGCGGCCTCCGTTTCTCGGACCAGATCGATCATTAGCTCTACATCCAGGCCCTCCTCCGTGTCCGAGTCGGGAGCACGCTGTGAAGCCTGTGAAATTAAAAAAGGAAAAAAAAGAAAATTACCATACACATTTTTTGAAAATGTCAAAATTATACATGTTAAAATGGAAAAATTAATTGCCAAAAATTTATAGATAACCCGTTTCGTAAAAATTAAAAATTATATAAAATGCTACCAAAAAGGTAGATAGTTAAAAAAAAAATTTTTTGTTTTTTAAAAATTTAAGAAAAAACAAACAAAAAAAAAACGTTTCAAAAATAAAAACTACGAAGTAAAATAAAAAACCGAAAAAAAAAAAACTTACACGTTGAGAACCGCTGACAGTCTCACGACGACGACTCTGGGAGGCGCTGGGAGGAACCCTCTGTTGGCTCCCAGATCCGAGAGACTAAAATGAAAAATAAAATTAGGATATTGGCAGGTGTTGGCCGCTGTGTCAAGTATGTACTAAATGGTTTTCTATGTGTTGTGTGTAGTGTGATGTTGTGTTTCTGCGATTGATGCAGGATACTTACGAATTGTGAGCCCACTCCGGGTATCTCTCTACCCCGTCCTTCTTCCTCTGGGAGCTCCTCGTCATCTTGCGATTCCTGTTATTAAAAAAAGACAATCAAGACATATAGCCCACAGATGGATTGTGGAGAGAAAAAAAAAAAAAGATTTTTACCGCCAATTGCTGACGATGGGTAGGAGGGCTCCCAGAAGAAGATGTGTCATGCTCTGGCTCTGGCTGGGAGGGAGGAGATGGCGATGCTGCTGCTGCTGACGCTGCTGCTGCTGCTGACGCCGCCGCTTCTTCGGCCAACGCCGCCATTGCGGCAGCTGCAGCAGCTGTTTGACGGTCTCTGCTGTGGAAGAAAGAAACAAAAAGGGACAGTGAATATATTTCTATATTCCTTGTCCCTGGCTGAAAGAGAAAAACAAACATGTAATTTTTTCGGGAAATGGGGGATGTAATATTTACTTTCTGCTGGCTTCCCTCCTAGCCCGCCTCTCCTCCTCTCGTCTCTCTGATGCCTCCAAAGCCGCGTGTTGTTGCCGTCTTCTGCTGTTGAGTAAAAAGGGACTGTGAATTTACTATTCCTTGTCCATGGCTGAAAGAAAAACAAACATCTAATTTAAAGCAAAATGGGGGATGTCATAGTTACATTATGCTGGCTATCCTCCGAGCTTGGAGGTCCTCTCCTCCCCTCTGCTCAACTTGGGCTTCAGCCGCCGCCTCTCGTTGACGTCTTCTGCTGTTGAGTAAGGACACAAAAAGGGACAATGAATATATGTATATTCCTTGTCCCTCGCTGAAAGAGAAAAACAAACATGTAATTTTTAGGGAAATGGGGGATGTCATATTTACTTTCTACTGGCTTGCTTCCTAGCATCCAGAATCTCCTGCGCCCTTGCATCTGCAGCATCAATTGTTCTGCTGTGAAATAAACAGACAAAAAGGAACTGTGTTTATATGTATTGATTGTCCCTGTTTTAAAATATAAGATTCAAACATGGACATTATTGAGCTTTATGTTTTACGGAACACAACATGCCATCATTAATTGTAGCCAAAAACAGTACCAGGGGGAAACACTATCCCTGCCAAAAAAAAAAAAAACACAATACAGTACCAGGGGTAAACACCTGATCCCCCCAAAAAATTTTTTTTTTTTTAAAAAAAACCACTAGATCAACATTAGGATACTAAACACATGCAAATTTCAGATTGCAGCATGAGGAGATAAACCGTCACAGGCCGAAAAAAAACATTGAAAAAAAAGCAAACACTAGATCAACATTAGGATACTAAACACACGCAAATTTCAGATTGCAGCATGAGGAGATAAACCGTCACAGGCCGAAAAAAAACATTGAAAAAAAAGCAAACAGTAGATCGACATTAGGATACTAAACACATGCAAATTTCAGATTGCAGCATGAGGAGATAAACCATCACAGGCCGAAAAAAACAATGAAAAAAAAGCAAACACTAGATCAACATTAGGATACTAAACACATGCTAATTTCAGATTGCAGCATGAGGAGATAAACCGTCAGTCCCAAAAAAAAGGTGAAAAACAAAAATAAAAGATCAACATTATGATACTAAACACATGCACATTTCAGATAGCAGCATGAGGAGATAAACCGTCACAGTCCCAAAAAAAAAGGTGAAAAACAAAAAAAAAAAATCAACATTATGATACTAAACACATGCACCTTTCAGATAGCAGCATGAGGAGCAAAAGCATCACAGGGCCAAAAATAAAGAATGAAACAAAAACAGTACATCATCATTATAACCAAAAAATGCACATTTCAGATAGCAGCATGAGGAGAAAGACCGTCACAGGGCCAAAAAAATGAATAATAAAAAAAAACACTACATCATCATTATGATAACAAAAAATTCACATTTCAGATAGCAGCATGAGGAGAAAGACCGTCACAGGCCCCAAAAAAAAAAAATACACTACATCAACATTATGATACTAAACACATGCACATTTCAGATAGCAGCATGAGGAGCAAAAGCATCACAGGGCCAAAAAAAAAGAATGAAAAAAAAAAACAATACATCATCATTATGATAACAAAAAAATGCACATTTCAGATAGCAGCATGAGGAGAAAAACCGTCACAGGCCCCAAAAAAAAATTGAAAACAATGAAACACTAGATCAACATTATGATAATAAAAACATGCACATTTCAGATAGTAGCAGGACAAGCAACCACATCACAGGCCCAAACAAAAAAAAAAACCAGTAAATCAACATTATGATACACAAAAAAATTCACATTTCATATTGTCGCAGGGAGACCAAGCACATCACAGCAAAAAAACAGTACCAGTAGATCCACATTATCAATTAAACACATTCACAACAGTAGCAGGGGATACACAATATAACTTCCCAAACATGCGTATTTTAAACACTACCAGGGGGACCCACCCCATCATCTGAAATTAAATTTCGTACAGTACCAGGGGAACCAACACCATCACAGAAAAAACATGAATTTGAAAATGTACCAGGGTGCCAAAAAAATGCAGTAGCTCACACAGCATTGGTGACATATGCATTGTAAAATTTGGGTTGGGGGGTCTCATATTTACCGTCTGTTTTCCTGGCGCTCCATGCTGCGGATCCTGGCTGCGAGTCTCTCTGGCTGCGTTTCTCTGGTGGCTGCGTCTCTCTGGTTGTGGCTCTGGCTCTTGGTCATGTGCATGTGTCTGATGTCCCACTGCATGGTTTTTTATATGTTTGCTGAGGGCTGGTATCTGTTTGCTGTGGGCTGGTATCTCAATTAAAAAACTGGATGCGGCCACCGGATCCGGCTCTTGCCGGATGCGACGCATTGCGGCGTCCATAGACTTTCATTGTAAAAAAAGCCGGAAGACAAAAAACGTGACATGCAACGTTTTTGCCAGACGCCGGACGGCGACCAGACACCGCATCCATCAAAAACCGGACGCGCCGCAGGGACATGCGGCACCATCCGGCACTAATTTTAGTCAATGGAAAAAAAACGCATCCGGCATTACATTACGCCGGATGCGGTTGGACAAAAAAATGCCGGAGGGCGCCGTCAGGCGCACAACGGATGTGTGAAAGAGGCCTTACTGTGAGGCCAATCTTTGTTATTTATACTCTGACCCTTGGCTGAGTGTGTCTGACCCTGGTGTGCCTCTGTTTCGTGCATGTACAGTCATGGCCAAAAGTTTTGAGAATGACACAAATATTATATTTTCACATGATCTGCTGCCCTCTGGTTTTTATGTGTGTTTGACAGATGTTTTTATCACAGACAGAAATATAATTGCAAACATATGAGTAACAAAAGCTTATATTGACAGTTAGAATGAGTTAATGCAGCAAGTCAATATTTGCAATGTTGACCCTTCTTCTTCAGGACCTCTGCAATTCTCCCTGGCATGCTCTCAATCAACTTCTGGACCAAATCCTGACTGATAGCAGTCCATTCTTGCACAATCAATGCTTTCATTTTGTCAGAATTTTTAGGTTTTTGTTTGTCCACCCGTCTCTTGATGATTGACCACAAGTTCTCAATGGGATTAAGATCTGAGGAGTTTCCAGGCCATGGACCCAAAATCTCTATGTTTTGTTCCCTGAGCCATTTACTTATCACCTTTGCTTTATGGCAAGGTGCTCCATCATGCTGGAAAAGGCATTGATCGCCAAACTGCTCTTGGAGGGTTGGGAGAAGTTGCTCTTGGAGGACATTCTGGTACCATACTTTATTCATGGCTGTGTTTTTAGGCAAGACTGTGAGAGCCGATTCCTTGGCTGAGAAGCAACCACACACATGAATGGTTTCAGGATGCTTAACAGTTGGCATGAGACAAGACTGGTGGTAGCGCTCACCTTGTCTTCTCCGAATGAGGCGTTTTCCTGATGTCCCAAACAATCGAAAAGGGGATTCATCAGAGAAAATAACTTTACCCCAGTCCTCAGCAGTCCACTGCCTGTACTTTTTGCAGAATATCAGTCTGTCCATGATGTTTTTTCTGGAGAGAAGTGGCTTCTTTGCTGCCCTCCTTGAGACCAGGCCTTGCTCCAAGAGTCTCCGCCTCACAGTGGGTGCAGATGCACTCACACCTGCCTACTGCCATTCCTGAGCAAGCTCTGCACTGCTGGTAGCCCGATCCCGCAGCTGAAACACTTTTAAGAGACGGTCCAGGCGCTTGCTGGTCTTTCTTGGGCGCCCTGGAGCCTTTTTGGCAACAATGGAACCTCTCTCGAAGTTCTTGATGATGCGATAGATTGTTGACTGAGGTGCAATCTTTCTAGCTGCAATACTTTTCCCTGTTAGGCCATTTTTGTGCATTGCAATGATGACAGCACATGTTTCTTTAGAGATAACCATGGTTAACAGAAGAGAAACAATGATGCCAAGCACCAGCCTCCTTTTAAAATGTCCAGTGGTGTCATTCTTACTTAATCATGACAGATTGATCTCCAGCCATGTCCTCATCAACACCCACACCTGTGTTAATGGAGCAATCACTGAAAAGAGGTTAGCTGGTCCTTTTAAGGCAGGGCTGCAATGATGTTGAAATGTGTTTTGGGGGATAAAGTTCATTTTCTAGCCAAATATCGACTTTGCAAGTAATTGCTGTTAAGCTGATCACTCTTTATAACATTCTGGAGTATATGCAAATTGCCATTAGAAAAAGTGAAGCAGTAGACTTTGTAAAAATTAATATTTGTGTCATTCTCAAAACTTTTGGCCATGACTGTACTACTGTCTGTTTGGTTTCTGATCTGGTTCCGTCCCCGTTGTGATTCTTTCCTGCTGTTTCTGTACCGTCCATTGCCCGTTCTGGTTCACTGATCTCTCGTTATGTCCTGACTATACGTTCTGTCTTATCCTTTAGTACTGTAGTGCTATCTCATGCTTTGACCCCGGCCTGAGCTGGTTTACGTCCCTGTCTATGCCCCTTAGTAACTTTGTCCCGTAGTTAGCCTTCTAGGAGTTATCCTTCAGCTCCTAGCTCTCTGGAGCTTAGGCCATGCCCCCAACAGTCAGATGCTTCAGGTCCTATCTCTCTCTGTTCCGGCTTCCTCTGGGAGACCTGTGGCCGTCTCCGCCCCTTGGCAGTCACGTGCTTCAGGTCCTGTTTATCTGAAGCACGCATCTGCACTGCTCCACAGGTAGCTTTGAACACAGTTTGTTTAACTCAGGACACGTGCACTGGCTCAGTGAGCACGTGCAGTGCAGTGTTCCTGACAAATAAGACATCAGGGGTATGTCCCAACCACTATTAGGTGTCACACCAGTAACATGAGCCTGGATAGGAAAGGGCCGGTATAAACAATAACCACCAATGTGACTGGTTACATTGGCAGAATCATTCATGTGTTTCATAGATATGACCGGGGAACAGCCCCAATTCCTGTAGAAACACTCCCACTTTATCCCAGAGTTACTCTCCTTGCCTGGATTAGTGCAGGAGCTTGGTTTGTTGGAAACACTTATCCATACCCTCTCTGAGGAAGCTGACGTGGTGAAACGCGTGAAAAGTCGTTAAAGAGATCGCTAACCGCTGATGCGTCGTTAATGAGATCGTCCAGTTTGGCAGCTACTAGCGACCTTAACCCCTTCACCCCCAAGGGTGGTTTGCACGTTAATGACCGGGCCAATTTTTACAATTCTGACCACTGTCTCTTTATGAGGTTATAACTCTGGAACGCTTCAACGGATCTTCGCGATTCTGAGAATGTTTTCTCGTGACATATTGCACTTCACGTTAGAAGTAAAATTTCTTCGATATAACTTGCGTTTATTTTTGAAAAAAACCCAAATATGGCGAAAATTTTTTAAATTTTGCAATTTTCAAACTTTGAATTTTTATTCCCTTAAAACAGAGAAATAGATCACACAAAATAGTTAAGAAATAACATTTCCCACATGTCTACTTTACATCAGCACAATTTTGGAACCAAAATTTATTTTTGTTAGGAAGTTATAAGGGTTAAAAGTTGACCAGCGATTTCTCATTTTTACAACAAAATTTACAAAGCCATTTTTTTAGGGACCACCTCACATTTGAAGTCACTTTGAGGGGTCTATATGGCAGAAAATACCCAATAGTGACACCATTCTAAAAACTGCACCCCTCAAGGTACTCAAAACCACATTCAAGAAGTTTATTAACCCTTCAGGTGCTTCACAGGAACTAAAGCAACGTGGAAGGAAAAAATGAATATTTAACTTTTTAGCAACAAAAATTTTCTTTTACAAACTTTTTTTTTATTTTCACAAGGGTAAAAGGAGAAAATGGACAGATAAGGTTGTTGTGCAATTTCTCCTGAGTACGCCAATACCCAATATGTGGGGAAAACCACTGTTTGGGCACACGGCAGAGCTCATAAGGGAAGGAGCGACGTTTGACTTTTTCAAACTAAAACTGGCTGGAATTGAGATTGGACGCCATGTCGCGTTTGGAGAACCCTCTGATGCGCCTAAACAGTGGAAACCCCCCACAAGTGACACCATTTTGGAAACTAGACCCCCTAAGGTACTTATCTAGATCTGTGAGCACTTTGAACCCCAAGTGTTTCACAAAAGTTTATAATGCCTGGGTGTGAAAAAAAAAAAAAACAATTTTCCACAAAAATGATTTTTTAGTCCCAAATTTTTGAATTTTCCCAAGGAAATTGGACCCCAAAAGTTGTTGTCCAATTTGTCCTGAGTACGCTGATACCCCATATGTGGGGGGGGGCAAACTGTTTGGGAGCATGGCAGGGCTTGGAAAGGAAGTAATAACGTTTTGGAATGCAGACGTTGATGGGGTCATGTTCCGTTTGCAGTGCCCCAGATGAGCCTAAACAGTGGAAACCCCCCACAAGTGACCACATTTTGGAAACTAGACCCCTAAGGAACTTATCTAGATCTGTGGTGAGCACTTTGAACCCCCAAGTGCTTCACACAAGTTTATAATGCCCGGGCATGAAAATAAAAAAATCCTATTTTTTTCCCACAAAAATTATCTTTTAGTCACTAATTTTTTATTTTCCCAAGGGTAACAGGAGAAATTGGACCACATAAGTTGTTGTCCAATTTGTCCTGAGTACGCTGATACCCCATATGTGGGGGGGAACCACTGTTTGGGCGCACGGCAGAGCTCGGAAGGGAAGGAGCACCATTTGACTTTTTCCAACCAAAATTGGCTGGAATTGAGATTGGATGCCATGTTGCATTTGGAGAGCCCCTGATGTGCCTAAACAGTGGAAACCCCCCACAAATGACCCCATTTGGGAAACTAGACCCCCTAAGGAACATATCTAGATCTTTGGTGAGCAATTTGAACCCCAAGTGCTTCACACAAGTTTATAACGTAGAGCCATAAAATTTAAAAATCATATTTTTTCCACAAAAATGATCTTTTCACCCCAATTTTTATTTTTCCAAGGGTAACAAGACTCCAAAAGTTATTGTGCAATTTGTCCTGAGTGCGCTGATACCCATATGTAAACCACTGTTTGGGTGCATGGCAGAGTTTGGAAGGGAAGGAGCGACGTCTGACTTTTTCAATGCAGAATTGGCTGGACGCCATGTCGTGTTTGGAGAGCTCCTGATCTGCCTAAACAGCGGAAACCCCCATAAATGACACCATTTTGGAAACTAGACCCCTCAAGGAACTTATCTAGATGTGTGGTGAGCACTTTGAACCCCGAAGTGCTTCACAGAAGTTTATAACGTACAGCCGTAAAAATAAAAAATCCTTTTTTTTTATTTTACAAAAATGATTTTTTCGCCCCAATATTTTATTTTAACAAGGGTAACAGGAGAAATTGGACCCCAAAAGTTGTTGTCCAATTTGTCCTGAGTACGCTGATACCCAATATGTGGGAGAAAACTACTGTATGGGCGCACGTCAGGGCTCGGAAGGGAAGTAGTGACGTTTTGGATTGCAGACTTTGATGGAATGGTCTGGGGGCGTCATGTCGTATTTGGAGAGCCCCTGATGCACCTAGACAGTGGAAACCCCCACAAGTGACCCCATTTTGGCAAATAGACCCCACAAGGAACTTATCTAGATGTGTGGTGAGCGCTATGAAGCCCCAAGTGCTTCACAGAAGTTTATAATGTACAGCCGTAAAAACAAAAAAATCATTTTTTTTTTTTACAAAAATGATATTTTCGCCCCCAGTTTTTTTATTTTCCCAAGGGTAACAAGAAATAGGACAAATTGCACAATAACTCTTGGGGTCCAGAGTATGCGGATACCCCATATGTGGGGATAAACTACTGTTTGGACGCATGGCAGAGCTCAGAAGTGAAGGAGCACCGTTTGACTTTTTCAACGCAGAATTGGCTGGAATTGAGATCAGACGCCATGTCACATTTGGAGAGCCCCTGATGTGCCTAAACAGTGGAAATCCCCCAATTCTAACTCCAACCCTAACCCCAACACACCCCTAACCCTAGTCCCAACCCTAACCACAAACCTAACCCTAGCACACCCCTAACCCTAATCCCAACCCTAACCCTAATCCAAACTTTAGCGCCAACCCTAACCTAACTTTAGCCGCAACCCTAACCCTAACGGGAAAATGGAAATAAATACATTTTTTTAGTTTTATTATTTTTCCCTAACTAAGGGGGTGATAAAAGGGGGTCTGATTTACTATTTATAGTGGGTTTTTATGATTGGCAGCTGTCACGCTAAAAGACGCTTTTTATTGCAAAAAAAAGTTTTTTGCATCGCCACATTTTGAGAGCTATAATTTTTGCATATTTTGGCCCACAAAGTCATGTGAGGTCTTATTTTTTGCGGTTCGAGTTGACGTTTTTATTGGAGCATGTGACATTTTTTGATCGCTTTTTATTTCGATTTTTGGGAGGTTAGAATGAACAAAAATCAGCAATTCATGAATTTCTTTTGGGGGAGGCGTTTATACCGTTCCGCGTGTGGTAAAATTGATAAAGCAGTTTTATTCTTCGGGTCAGTACGATTATGGCGATACCTCAATTATATCATTTTTTTATGTTTTGGCGCTTTTATAGAATAAAAACAATTTTATATAAAAAATTATCATTTTTGCATCGCTTTATTCTGCGAGCTATAACTTTTTTACTTTTTCGCTGATGATGCTGTATGGCAGCTCGTTTTTTTGCGTGACAAGATGACGCTTTCAGCGGTACCATGTTTATTTATATCGGTCTTTTTGATCGCGTGTTATTCCACTTTTTGTTTGGCGGTATGATGATAAAGCATTGATTTTTTGCTTTGTTTTATTTTTTTTTAAGGGGTTCACTAAAGGGGTTAACTAGTGGGACAGTTTTATAGGGGGGGTCGTTACGGACGCGGCGATACCAAATATGTGTACTTTTATTGTTTTATTTTTTTTATTTACAGGAAGAAATGAATTTATTGGGGAATATTTTTTTTTTTTTTTATTTATTTTGGATTTTTTTAAAAAACATGTTTATTTTTATTTTTTTTAACTTTTTTACTTTGTCCCAGGGTGGGACATCACTGTATTTTATCAGATCGCTGGTGTGACCGTGTGCACAGCACTCTGTCACACCAGCGATCGCACAGGCAGTGCAGGACGCTTCCTCATCGCCTGCTCTCAGCAGGCACTGAGGAAGCCGCCTCCCTCCATCTTGGATCCGGGTCCTGGGAGGGGGGAAGCCCTCAGAACAGCGCGATCACATCGCGCTGGTCTGAGGGTCTCAGGGGGGCGCGCAGGGAGCCCCCACCCTGCGCGATTCTCCCCTGTGCCCCCAGTACGCCGCGAACATGTTTGATCGCGGTGTGCAAGGGGTTAATGTGCCGGGAGCGGTCCATGACCGCTCCTGACACACAGTCACGGGTGTCAGCTGTGATACCCTCCGGGAGCGCAGCTGATCGCCTATGACGTACTATCCCGTCCATGGTCAGATTGGCACGGGTTTTATGGACGGGATAGTACGTCTAATGTCAGAGAGGGGTTAAAACGATCACACCAACGCTTGCGTCAATATCGTGAGCGTTAGCGGGATCGTTTAGTGTGGCAGTACCTTAAGAGGGAATAGTGGTAAATATTTCATCTTTATCTGAATACTACTGGCATGTCGTCTATAGGATTTATAATCTCCATCTTTTGTTAGGATGTTACTCCTTTATACTATATGGGCTGTAATATATTCCTGGAATATTCCATATAGCACTTGCTGCACTTTATATTCCTATTTTTATTCCAGGAATGTAATGCGCTGTTAGCTCTTTATTTTCTTACTATTTATACCCTTTGCTCTGTGTCCTCTCATTATATAAGCTTTTCATTTATAAGTGCACAGTATCTATTTACCTTATAAACTGATATCAGGTGATATATCTACAATCCGCACATATATATCTATGTATGGATTTATCTTATACTCAATAAATACGGTACACTAAAGGGTATGCCACACTAAACAAGAACGCTAACGAGATCGCTAAAATACGTCACTATTTAGCGATCTCGTTAGTGACGCTGTTGTGTGTGGCATGTAGCAACGACGTGGCCCCTGCTGTGATCTCGCTGATCGTTCACTAGAGTTCTGGACCGTATTTTGATCGTTGGCGTCCCGCTGGTGAGCCTATATCGCTGTGTCTGGCACCTTTTGTGAACGATGTGCGACCTCGTTGACGACGCATTAGTCAGCGGCGCAGGCGGGACTTTGTTTTCTTTCGTTAACGCCCTTCAGCTCCGATTGGTGACCACAACATCACCTCAGCTATAATAACTGCGCCCCCAACCATTCTTTCCAGAGCACTTTATGGGTGACTCTTTGTGCGTTGTTGCGAGGATAGTATCGTGTGTTGGAGTTTTGCGATCCTGTTTGTGGCGCAGTGGTGGGTTTTGCGATCCGCTAGAGCACAATTCATCCCCATTTTGATTTGGATCTTCTGAATATTTGGATTCAAGGTACATATTGTTTGTGATGTTGTTTGATAATGTTTTTTGACCTTTTTTTTTTTTTCATCTGCTTTATTTATTTTAACCCTTGACCTTATTTTATTTTTTTTTCGTCTGCTTTATTTATTTTACACCCCTGACCTTATTTTATTTTTTTTTCGTCTGCTTTATTTATTTTACACCCCTGACCTTTTTTTTTTTATTTTTTCGTCTGCTTTATTTATTTTACACCCCTGACCTTTTTTTTTTATTTTTTCATCTGCTTTATTTATTTTACACCCTGACCTTTTTTTTTTTATTTTTTCGTCTGCTTTATTTATTTTACACCCCTGACCTTTTTTTTTTATTTTTTCATCTGCTTTATTTATTTTACACCCCTGACCTTTTTTTTTTTTTCGTCTGCTTTATTTATTTTACACCCCTGACCTTTTTTTTTTTTTATTTTTTCGTCTGCTTTATTTATTTTACACCCCTGACCTTATTTTTTTTTTTTTCGTCTGCTTTATTTATTTTACACCCCCACCATTTTAGACGTTTGTAAACTGTATATTAAATGTTAACTGGAAAGTTTAATTTATTTTTTTTATATATTTTTTATTTTATTCTTTATTTTATTTTGTTTAAACACTTTATTAATAGTAATTAATTAGTAATTAACTTTTCTCTTCTTTACCGTACAGGTTGCACATAATGAACCTGTCCACCGCGGAGCGTGTGATTGTGGCAGTTGCACTGTCAATGGAGGCAGATCGACAAGAAGAGGCGCGGGTGGAAGAGAGGCGCTCCAAGCGAAAGCGTCGCATGTAGACCAGGGAATGGCTGGAGCAGAGGTCCAAATTCTCCCACATGCATCTAGTGAGGGAGTTGCAGGAGAAGAATCCGCAGGATTTCCGGAATTATCTACGGATGTCGGAGGATTCATTCAAGCTCCTACTGGAAGCTGTGAGGCCACTCATTGAACGGCAGGATACCCGGATGCGTGCAGCTGTTTCAGCAGAGGAACGTTTGGCAGTAACGCTGCGATTTCTGGCAACCGGACGTTCAATGAAGGATTTGCAATATTCTGCTGCAATTTCTCGGTCGCTGCTTGGAGAACTAATTCCGGAGACATGCAACGCCATTGTCCGCAGTTTACGGAGCTACATGCCTTTTCCCAAATCAGTGGCGGAATGGCAAATTATTGCCTCTGATTTTGAATGGATTTGGCAGTTCCCAAACTGTGGTGGTGCCTTGGATGGCAAACATGTGCGGATCACGCAACCAGCCAACAGCGGATCCTTTTTTCATAATTACAAGGGCTACTTCAGCGTGATCCTCATGGCCCTTGTTAATGCCAATTATGAATTTATAAACGTTCATGTTGGCATTAATGGAAGGGTTTCTGACGGAGGCGTTTTGGAGCACACAACTTTTGGTGATCGGTTGTTTAATAATAAACTTAACTTGCCAACCAACAAGGACACCACCCCCAACCTAAACTTTGTGTTTGTGGGTGATGAAGCCTTCCCCCTTCATGAGCATCTTGTGAAACCGTACCCACAAAAGACTTTGACAGGGGAAAGGCGGATTTTTAACTACAGACTCTCTAGGGCACGGCGCGTTGTGGAGAATGCCTTCGGCATAATGGCCAACCGCTTCAGGGTTTTCCACACTCCAATCAACAAGAAGCTGGAATCTATAGACTCTGTGGTGTTGGCCTGTTGTGTGCTGCACAATTTTCTAAGAAAACGCGATGCTGGTACTTACAGTCCGCCAGGTTTCATGGACTCGGACAGCAATGGTGACGTGGTGCTTGGAGAATGGCGTGACAATGATCTCGCTATTGCAGGCCTTCAACCTGTCAATCAAGGCAGGAGCAAGGACAATGCGAAGGCCCGGCCGAGACAAGTACTGCCATTACTTTAATGAGCCTGGTGCAGTGAGTTGGCAACATCAGGTCCAGTTTGATTTTGATAATGTTTTACTTTACCCTTTTTTTAACAATGTTTTTATAATAAATTATTTTTATTTTAAAAATGCATTCGTGTTTTTTTCAATTATTTTACCAATATGGGAGAAGGGCTAATGATGGGTGAGATGTGGGGAGGGAGTAATGGGGATGGCAAAGAGACATGTTACCAGCAGCTGCAGTTTTTAAATTCTTTTCAAAGGCTTTTTTGTTGTCTATTTTTGGTTTTACATTGTATCTACTTGTCACACACGGGGTCATGGGAGTACCATCAGTCATAGGAGTTAATTGTTAAAAAAAATAAAGAAAAAAAGTTTCAAATATTTTCAATTATTTTAAGGGCCTATGGTCTCACTAGCGTTCAAACATTATAATTATATATAACAGATAATACACCACAGCTGCATATATAAAGTTTAAATATATAATATATATATTTTAGTCATATGAAAGATTAAAAAATTGTTATACATATATTTGAAAATTCTTGGGAGGTAAAGGTCAACATTCACCAGGGAATCACAGCTATTCACAGATATGCGACGTCATTGTGATCGCAATGTGACTACTCACACACTGCAGCTACACAGATATGCAAAAAGCTATTGTGATTTGCAAGGTGATTCGTGAGCCCCAGCCATAAAGAAATGCGACGTCATTGTGACCGCAATGTGACTACTCACACACTGCAGCTACACAGATATGCAAACAGATATGCAAAAAGCTATTGTGATTTGCAAGGTGAAGATTGTCACGAGCCCCAGCCATAAAGACATGACACGCCATTGTGATCGCCTAGCTTGGAACAGTGGTATTGCGATTGCAACAGCATCTCATATCTGTGCTTGGCTGGCGCATGGCTGCTGCGGTCACTTTTCAATTGCAAAACCGTTTTGTGTCGCGAGTGCGGCCGCACGTAACGTGCGCACGCTGTGACGTCATGGCGCTGGCGTCGCCCAATGCTCTGTTGTTTGCGATGGCGGCAGTGGCGGCGGTGAGACAGACAGCGCGGCCCAAAATAGACGGACGAGGAGGTCCGTTATCTAATTCAGAAAACGGACCTCTAGGATTACCACTGCAGGCTACCTGTGGCGCATCCAATGCACAAAAGGGTATGCCTGCAGAGGATCCGGCGGGGCCTGCAGAGGAGATTTAATGTGCGGCGCACAAGAGCACAGATCCGCAAGAAGCTGGCGGACCTGCGATACCGCTCACGCGATAGGGTCGCCAGCATCCAGGCCCAGCTCCGCAGGCCTCTGAGTGAGTATTGATGAGGGTATCTGGAGAGGTTATGTTTTGTGGGGTAGGCTACTTTTAAACTTGCGTTTTTTTAGCGCTGCGTTTCGAGCGCACATGAAGCGCATTAAAAAATAGCAGGCAAACGCTTATAAACGCTGCGATATTTAGTCGCATCAGCATGCGTATTTCGACAAAAAAACGCAGCGTTTGTCTGCGATTTCATGCGTTTTTGCATGCGTTTGGGTTTTTTTTGGCGCATGCGTTGTCTATGTGTCACATCTCCATCATCTCTGTCTCCATCTCTGTCTCCATCATCTCTGTCTCCATCATCTCTGTCTCCATCATCTCTGTCTCCATCATCTCATTTTTTTTTCTTTTTTTTGACCGGAAAAAAAAATGCAACATGTAGCGTCTAGCGCGTATGGGCGCACACCGGGAAAATGCGCAGCGCACGACAAACGCACATGAACACGTGCAAGCGCTAGACCCTGCGCCCGCCATGTTAAAGATAGGGGAACATTGCGCATGCGTCCGATAGCGCAAGTTGCGCTGCGCAAAAAAACGCAAGTGTAAAAGTAGCCTTATCTACCTATATCAATGCACCCGCAGTGATGGGAGTACCGGCAGTGATGGGGCAAGGCAGTGAAGGGAGTACCTGTCGTGAGGGGGTTTACAGGCATAGATGGAAGTACTGGCAGTAACGGGAGGACCAGTAGTGATGGCAGTACCAGCAGTGATAGGGCAGGCAGTGAAGGGAGTACCAGTCGTGAGGGGGTTTACAGGCATAGATGGAAGTACTGGCAGTAACGGGGTTAGTAGAAGGATTATTTGACTGAATTGTATATTTCATTTACAGCACCACCTTCACCAGCACCAGCTGCTCCACCGTCCCCAGCTACCCCTCCACCTCCATCATCTTCCCCGGCTACCCTCCACCACCATCATCACCACACCTCTCCAACCCTTCAACCCCTTCCCTGGCAGCAACCCCCCCTCCACAGTTGGGGTCTTCCAGTCCTTCTGGAAATGGATTCTCTCCAGCATCATCCCGTCACACGGATGCAGGCTCCCCATCAGGTAATTAACGCACATTATATAAGCTTCAGACAAGTTTGAGAACTTTGTTAGGTCTTATGTGTAATGGCTGTTGTGATATAAATTTTTTTTTCTGTGTTTCCCTAGCCGGCGGACCAACAGGTCCTGGGTGGTCGGTCAGCGGGTCGTCTGACGACAACCGTAAGTGTTAATTAACATAACATGTACATGTTGATGTTGCAACAGAATTCACTATTAACTGTTACCTTTACCTCCACAGAAATCCCGACTGTCCAGGACCTGTTGGTGTCCCACTGCCGGCTGATGGCGAAAATGAGCAGCACTGTGGCAGCCATTAATACTGCGGTCGCAGCGCTGCAAAGTGCCATGGGAGCTCTGCATCAACACGGGATGATGCTGGAGAGGGCAGCGGCTGGACACCGGGGCCCTCATTAAGTTATTTTTTTTGTAATTTTTTTTTATTTTGTTAATATTTAGTTTATAATTTTTTATTTTGTTATGTTACTGTTTTTTGTTTTTATTTAAATTTTATATCTTTATTTAAAAAAAAAAAAAAAAAAATATTATATATATATATATATATATATATATATATATATATATATATATATATATATATGACAATAATATATATTTTACGTTAATCTACGCAGGTGTGGTGTATTATTTTTTAGTATAAGGTTTTAGCGCTAGTGTGACCAGGGGCCTTAAAAAAAAAATGTTAATTTTTGATATTTTTTTCATTTCATTTTTTCCCTATGATGGAACACCTATGATAGCTAGTATTCCTTCCCATGACCCCATGTGTGACAAGTAGATGTAATAAAAATACAACATTTTAATAGTTGACATCACATAAGAAAAGACCACAATTCATTAGATAAATAAGTTTTTTATTAAAAAAGGTATCAATGTAAAAATATAAAAAACAAAAAAAAACTTTTGTAAAACATTTTAAAAACTACAACTGCTGGTAAGATGGATCATTGCCATTACCACGTTGTCTCGGCGGTGTATAAAAATAAGGGGGAGCACCAACGTTTGGGTTTGCAGGATTTTGCCCAATTGGGTTTGGCACAGGATTGTTGGGCCATGAGTAGTCCGGGTACTGCGGTCTTGGCATGACGACATATCTGTTATCCAGGTTTCCAAAAGATGCTTGATTCAGTACCTCAAACATCAGTCTCTCTGCATGAAGCCGCTGAACAGGATCCAGAGTAGGCAGCCTCTCATTAGCAAAATATGCAAAGCCAGTTATTTTAGTTTCTTTTTCTGCCGTAAGAACTTTTTTCACAATTTCCACCAATTCAGGAGTAGCCGAGGTGGGAGCCTTCCTTTTCGTTCCTGAAAGTGAAAGCCGCCTCCGCACAGATGATGGTGGCTCGACTACTTCGTCTATGTGATCCGGCATGCTGTCTTGTTCAGTTGGAGGTGTGGAGACAACCTCTTCTGTGTCCTGCATGAACAAAAAACAAATGGTAAATCACAAAGAAAAAGAAATTAATCTTCACACTATAACATCCATATACAGCAAAAATGTGAAAACGACACTTGTATAGACAAAGAAATTTATCTTCACACTATACCCAAAATCAGCAAAATTGTGAAAACGACACTTGTAAATGGATAGGCCTCAACCGTTGAGCTACATAAATTATCAGTACATGAAGGGATATATTCTGCCATTTTATCTACATTTCACAATAATATTTTTTAAACTTAAGTCCACTTTGGCATGTACATTAAAATGTGTTGTAATACAAAGGTACTTACATGTACGACAGGGGTGTCCGGCTGGATCACTGGGTCTAGATCCGAAATGGATGTCCCTTGTCTGGGTACTTCTTGGTCCCTTGTAAAAGCGAACAGATCAAAGTACCACAGTTGGGGGACAAACTTCTTCAGCCCCGGCTCCAGATTTGGTAGAATTTATAACTTTATTGAGCTCTTTTTTGTACACCGTGCGGAGGGCCTGAATGCGTTTTTTCACCGTTGACTCATCCGCCGGTTCATCAGGGTAACGGTTCTTGCAGAGCTCCACCAGTTTTTGGTAGGCGTCCTTCTTTTTCAACCGGTTACAGTAATCTGCAGACTTAATTTTCCAGAGGCACGGCATTGAGCGGTACAGCTCGATAAAATCACGCAAAAACTCCTGCTTATCAGCCATCTGTAATAAAAAAATGATTATGTGAGAACAGCAGAATGGTTAAATAAAATGCTTACATAGTCTACAACATTGCACACAGCAGGGAACATAAAATGGTGGTTGTGGGCACAGCTGGAGTAAACATTGACAGAGCTGGGATCACAAAATGGTGGTTGTGGGCGACGCAGGAGTAAACATAGACAGAGCTGGGATCATAAAATGGTGGGCGTGGGCCGTACAAAACAATGGGAAAAAAAACAGATGAACAATTACGCAAAAAACAGCAGGGATCACAAAATGGTGGTGGTGGGCGCAGCATGAGTAAACAGAGCTGGGATCATAAAATGGTGGTCGTGGGCGGGGTCCGAACAAAACAATGGGAAAAAAAACATAGATGAACAATTACGCAAAAAACAGCAGGGATCACAAAATGGTGGTTGTGGGCGACGCAGGAGTAAACAGACAGAGCTGGGATCATAAAATGGTGGTTGTGGGCGACGCGGGAGTAAACAGACAGAGCTGGGATCATAAAATGGTGGGCGTGCCTGAACAAAACAATGAAAAAACATGATGGACGACAATGGTTAACAACAGCAGAGATCTAAAATGGATCGGTAAAATTAAAGACAAAAGAAAAATTAAATGTGAAAAAAAATACCTACCTTACAAAACTTGTGTGATTCTGAAAAAAAAATAGGGAAACTAGCGTCACAAACTGGATCGCAGAGGATACGCCACAGACTGGATCGCAAAAAACCCAACGTAGAACGTAGCAATCGAAATAGTGGCGTAAACTGGATCGCAGTTGCTACCAAGGCTAGCAGGACACACTGGGTGATTTGAAAGAACCGCTTCTGCTCGAGAGCAATGGAGAGGAGTGCTGATACGTCGTCTTTTATGACGCGGTCATCCAATCACAAAGCGGGAGAGCTGTGATAAATATCTGACATACATAGTGACCACCAATCTGTGATGAGGGGCGTGCAAAAGGTTGTGCTCAGTCACGCCTATCGAGGTCGTGATCTTTCACAGTACATGCAGTGTGGCACATCCCAACGACCGCCGAAGTCGTTAAAAAGATCGCTAACCGCTGATCGCCGTTAATGAGATCGTCAAGTATGGCAGCTACTAGCGACCTTAAAACGATCACACCAACGATAGCGTCGTTATCGTGATCGTTAGCGGGAACGTTTAGTGTGGCAGTACCTTTACTCTCATTTCCACCTTGATAGTGACACTCTTAGGATACATTTTACTCTATGATGGCACTTTTGCACATAGTCACTAGATGGAAATACAACATTTGACATTTGCCTGAATTTTTATATCTACACATGGTTTACACACATTATATTTTCTTGTCTTAACTATATATTATTTAACATTATGAGCTGTGTATTTTTGTAATTATTTGTATGTATACATGATTGATTAACATTTCTGTCTCTATAAAAACAATCCTCTTTAACCCCTTTCCAACAGGAGGCATAAATGTACGCCGATGTCTGACTCTCTCCCTTTGATGTGTCTCCGGCGCTGAGCCCATATCTGTTTTGAACAACTCACATGTGCCCCTAACAGCCTCTGACAGCGGCATTAATGCGCACTTCCAGCAAGCGCGCTGTAAATCCCGCTCATCAATGACCCCGCCAAATGATCGCAGGTCACCGATGGGTTGGCATGACAACCAGAGGTCTCCAGCAGACCTCTATGGTTGTCACTGCCAGATAGCTATGAGCGATGCCTGCTAGCTGAAACCGCATGGAAAAGGTATCGTCCCGCCGTACTCCCGCTCTCCTTTTAACATGGGTAAAACGCTACTCAGACAACACAGGTTGAGGGTAAAACAGTGTGGCAATGCTTTATTGAACCACAAAACAGGCAGATAACACATAGAATTGTCCCAGCAAAATACCCAAGATGGTGCACATTACAGAGTCTCACCCTTCCGCTTACTCGCTGGGATAATAGCAGCTGTTACTTCAGATCTTCCAGGGTCGCTACCCACCTGTGGCACGCACACAGACAATAGGTAATGACAAGCGTAGGAAGATGACAGTCCATACAAGGCCAGTTGATCCGAGGATCACAACCTGGCTTCATATTCCAGGGTCTGTGACTCCACCTGTGGCACGCACACAGGGAGGAGGTAACAAGTTAAGAAAGTTCATAGTCCATACAAGGTACAAGGCCAGCTGATCCAAGACTATTAAATAGTCTCCTGATGAGTCGCCTTTGGTGAGGATGATGAAATCAATAGAAATGAGAAGCTTGAAGAGTGAGTGTGTATATGTCACCTCACCCTATATACTGAAATGTGGGGTATATGTTTTTTCTATTAGTCACCTTCTGAGTAACCTTCAGGAGGTGAATTATGGGTATAGTTTTACATTTGGAATTGATAAAGTTTAGTTTTATCCTTTTGTCAGCAAACATGAGGAATAACAAGAGAACACCTTTAAGAAGATTACATTTTGGTTAAAACGATTCCAACATTCAAAACATAAAAAAGGCTTCTCCCCTATGTGACGTCTCTGATGTTTATTAACAGTTGATTTCCAAGTAAAATATTTCCCACATTAGGAAAATGAAAAAGGCTTCTCCCCTGTGTGAGTTCTCTGGTGTCTATCAAGAACCGATTTGCGGTTAAAACATTTCCCACATTCTGAACAGGAAAAAGGCTTCTCCCCTGTGTGAATTCTCTGGTGCTTAAAAAAATTTGATTTATGAACAAAACATTTCCCACATTCTGAGCATGAAAAAGGCTTCTCCCCTGTGTGAGTTCTCCAATGGCTATCAAGAACCGATTTCCAGTTAAAACATTTCCCACATTCAGAACAGGAAAAAGGCTTCTCCCCTGTGTGGGTTCTCTGGTGTCTATCAAGAAACGATTTCCGGTTAAAACATTTCCCACATTCTGAACAGGAAAAAGGCTTCTCCCTTGTGTGAGTTCTCTGATGGCTATCAAGAACTGACTTCCAGTTAAAACATTTCCCACATTCTGAACAGGAAAAAGGCTTCTCTCCTGTGTGGGTTCTCTGGTGTCTATCAAGAACCAATTTCCGGTTAAAACATTTCCCACATTCTGAACAGGAAAAAGGCTTCTCCCCTGTGTGAATTCTCTGGTGCTTAACAAAATTTGATTTCTGAACAAAACATTTCCCACATTCTGAACATGAAAAAGGCTTCTCCCCTGTGTGAGTTCTCCGATGGCTATCAAGAACCGATTTCCGGTTAAAACATTTCCCACATTCTGTACAGGAAAAAGGCTTCTCCCCTGTGTGAGTTCTCCGATGGCTATCAAGAACCGATTTCCAGTTAAAACATTTCCCACATTCTGAACAGGAAAAAGGCTTCTCCCCTGTGTGGGTTCTCTGGTGTCTATCAAGAACCGATTTGCGGTTAAAACATTTCCCACATTCTGAACAGGAAAAAGGCTTCTCCCCTGTGTGAATTCTCTGGTGCTTAAAAAAATTTGATTTATGAACAAAACATTTCCCACATTCTAAACATGAAAAAGGCTTCTCCCCTGTGTGAGTTCTCCAATGGCTATCAAGAACTGATTTCCAGTTAAAACATTTCCCACATTCTGAACAGGAAAAAGGTTTCTCCCCTGTGTGAGTTTTCTGGTGGCTATCAAGAATCGATTTCTCCTTAAAACATTTCCCACATTCTGAACAGGAAAAAGGCTTCTCCCCTGTGTGAGTTCTCCAATGGCTATCAAGAACTGATTTCCAGTTAAAACATTTCCCACATTCTGAACAGGAAAAAGGTTTCTCCCTGTGTGAGTTTTCTGGTGGCTATCAAGAATCGATTTCTCCTTAAAACATTTCCCACATTCTGAACAGGAAAAAGGCTTCTCCCCTGTGTGAGCTCTCTGGTGCTTAACAAAATTTTCTTTCTGAACAAAACATTTCCCACATTCTAAACATGAAAAAGGTTTCTCCCCTGTGTGAGTTTTCTGGTGTATAACAAGTGCTGATTTCTGTTTAAAACATTTCTCACATTCTGAACATGAAAATGACTTGTTTGCTTTGGGAGCAGTTTGTTTTTTAATGCCTCTTTTGTAACTTTGATTTTCCTTAGTAGTCAGT
>JARQOD010004515.1:0-54346 GCA_033576555.1 Oophaga sylvatica
CCTGCTGTATTTGGAACTGCTAAGCGTCTGAATTCCAGCCCAGCTCGATGGCCCGTTGTTTTTTACCAGGTTTAATTTTGTCGTCACATATCGCCCTGGGTCTAAGAATGTTAAGGCTGATGCCTTGTCTCGCAGTTTCCCAGGGGCCGGGAAAACGGATGACCCGATTCCTATCCTTCAGGAGGGGGTGGTAGTGTCGGCTGTATGTTCTGAGCTTGAGGAGGAGGTATTAGAGGCTCAGGGGGACGCCCCTGCAGGACCTCCAGGGAGACTGTTTGTCCCAAATCAGTTGAGACAAAAGGTTATTGAGGCACATCATAATTCTGCTTTAGCAGGACATCCAGGGAGTAAGGCTACTTTAGATCTCCTTTCTCGCCGTTTTGGTGCCTAACGTTAATAAAGATGTTATAACTTTTGTCGCGTCCTGTGGGGTTTGTGCTCGCTCTAAGACCCCGCATACCCGTCCGTCTGGGACCCTCTTACCCTTGAAACTTCCGGAGCGTCCATGGACTCATTTGTCTATGGACTTCATTACGGATCTTCCTCCGTCGTCAGGGAAAACTGTCATACTGGTGGTTGTTGACAGGTTCAGTAAGATGGCACATTTCATTGCTCTTCCTGCCCTCCCTAATGCTAAAACTCTGGCGCAGGTGTTTCATTGGGGAGATTGTGAGACTTCATGGGTTGCCTTCTGATGTGGTGTCAGATAGGGTCTCAGTTTGTGTCTAAATTTTGGAGGACATTTTGTTTACGTCGGGGGATGCAATTGTCATTTTCCTCGGCTTTTCATCCGCAGACCAATGGTCAGACAGAGCGTCTGAATCAAAGCCTTGAGACTTATCTTCGGTGTTTTGTCTCAGAGAACCAGAGGACTGGTCTTCTTTCTTGCCTCTGGCAGAGTTCGCTCTTAACAACAGGCGGAGCGAGTCCACTGGTAAATCCCCGTTTTTTGGGGCATATGGTTTTCATCCCCAGTTTTGTACTTTCAATGGGGGGGGCCCTTCTGGGTTAACTGAGGAGAAGCGTTTCTCGTCGTCACTTGCTTCTGTGTGGAGAGGTGTATTGAATAATCTGAGTGCTATGGGGAACCGTTATAAACGAAATGGCTGATAGGAGGAGAGTTTCTGGTCCAGATCTGAAGTGAACGATCTGGTATGGTTGTCTACCAGGAATATAAAACTTAAAGTTCCCTCCTGGAAACTGGGTCCCAGATTCATCGGGCCGTACAGGATCAGTTCCATAATTAATCCTGTGGCATTTCGTCTGGACCTCCCTCCTACGTTTAAAATCCACAATGTGTTCCACAAGTCATTACTTAAGAGGTACGTGGCACCAGTCATACCGTCACCTCTACCTCCTCCTCCAGTGGTGGTCAATGGTAACTTGGAGTTTCAAGAGTCAAAGATCATTGACTCACGTCTGAATCGCCGGTCCCTTCAGTACTTGGTGCATTGGAAGGGTATGGTCCAGAGGAGAGGACGTGGGTTCCTGCGTCTGACATTAACGCAGATCGGTTGGTTCGGACCTTCCACAGAACTCACCCGGGCAGACCTGGCCCTGAGGGTCCGGAGGCCCCTCGTAGAAGGGGGGGTACTGTCATGTGTGCATCGCCACGAAGATCGTCGCGGTTGCACATTCTGACTTCTCACAGCTGAGTTGCTGTTTCTTTGTGTTTGGCAGTGAGGGAGTTAATTCTGTCTGTGCTCGGTTCGGGGACTGGGTTCAGTTTCTCCCGGCTGCAATTGATTATTTGTTGATTGGTTTCCTTTAAAAATCCCTGGTTGTCTGTTTTGGAGTTGCCAGTGAAATTCTTCATGCAGACCACAGATAGGATTGAATCTGTATAGACTTAAGTTAAAGAGCTCCTTAGTTGTTTTAAAGCTCAACTTGCTTAGAATTTTATATCCAGACCATTTATGTTCCTTCTGTGTTTGAGTGTGTATGCGAGTCTGTGTTTTCTCCAGTCTGTCCTATATGTCTAATCTGTGTATTTAGCAGAGATCAGCCCATATCCCTTTGGTGGTAGTCAGGATCCTTCTTAGGACTGATTACAGGGTTCAGGGACTGATAGGAGACTAGGTTAGGCTGGAGACTTGGACCTCTGAACCATTATCAGTACCTCCAAGGTGAGGATTAGTTAGGACCCCAGTTTTAGGGTCAGGTTAGACCCCGGTCCTCCTCTTTCCTGTGACAGCGAATCTAGTCCTCAAGATTAACCCTGAGTTCAACGGATATCGTGTCAGGTAAATCTATTCTATATTTACATGCTGATGTTGCTAAACTATATGTTGTATAGAGTGTTTGTTCCTGTAAGAATAGTTTACTGACATCGTACACATATCATTAGACAGCGTGACATGTGCACACTGTCACACCAGCGATCTGATAAAATACAGTGAGTCCCACCCTGGACAAATTAAAAAAGTAAAAAAATAAAAATAACATGTTTTAAAAAAAAAAATCCAAAATAAAAAAAAAAAAAAAATATTCCCCAATAAATTCATTTCTTCCTGTAAACAAAAAAAATAAAACAATAAAAGTACACATATTTGTATCGCCGCGTCCATAACGACCCCCCCTATAAAACTGTCCCACTAGTTAACCCCTTTAGTGAACCCCCTTAAAAAAAAAAAAAAACAAAGCAAAAAATCAATGCTTTATCATCATACCGCCGAACAAAAAGTGGAATAACACGCGATCAAAAAGACCGATATAAATAAACATGATACCGCTGAAAACATCATCTTGTCCCGCAAAAAACGAGCTGCCATACAGCATCATCAGCGAAAAAATAAAAAAGTTATAGCTCGCAGAATAAAGCGATGCAAAAATAATTATTTTTCATATAAAATTGTTTTTATTCTATAAAAGTGCCAAAACATAAAAAATGATATAAATGAGGTATCGCCATAATCGTACTGACCCGAAGAAATAAAACTGCTTTATCAATTTTACCACACGCGGAACGATAAAACGCCTCCCCCAAAAGAAATTCATGAATTGCTGATTTTTGTTCATTCTAACCTCCCAAAAATCGAAATAAAAAGCGATCAAAAAATGTCACATGCTCAAAAATGGTACCAATAAAAACGTCACCTCGTCCCGCAAAAAATAAGACCTCACATGACTCTGTGGGCCAAAATATGCAAAAATTATAGCTCTCAAAATGTGGCGATGCAAAAAACTATTTTTTGCAATAAAAAGCGTCTTTTAGCGTGACAGCTGCCAATCATAAAAACCCGCTATAAATGGTAAATCAAACCCCCTTCATCACCCCTTTAGTTAGGGAAAAAATAATAAAATAAAAAAAATGTATTTATTTCCATTTTCCCATTAGGGTTAGGGTTGCGGCTAAAGTTAGAGTTAGGTTGGCGCTAAAGTTAGGATTAGGGTTAGGGTTGGGATTAGGGGTGTGTTAGGGTTAGGTTTGTGGTTAGGGTTGGAACTAGGGTTAGGGGTGTGTTGGGGTTAGGGTTGGAGTTAGAATTGGGGTGTTTCCGCTGTTTAGGGCACATCAGGGGCTCTCCAAATGTGACATGGCGTCTGATCTCAATTCCAGCCAATTCTGCGTTGAAAAAGTCAAACGGTGCTCCTTCACTTCTGAGCTCTGTCATGCGTCCAAATAGTAGTTTATTCCCACATATGGGGTATCAGCGTACTCTGGACCCCAAGCGTTATTGTGCAATTTGTCCTATTTCTTCTGTTACCCTTGGGAAAATAAAAAACTGGGGGCGAAAATATCATTTTTGTAAAAAAAAATGAGTTTTTTGTTTTTAAAGGCTGTACATTATAAACTTCTGTGAAGCACTTGGGCTTCATAGCGCTCACCACACATCTAATAAGTTCCTTGTGGGTCTATTTCCAAAATGGGGTCACTTGTTGGGGATTTCCACTGTTTAGGCGCATCAGGGCTCCCAAATGCGACATGACGCCCCCAGACCATTCCATCAAGTCTGCAATCCAAAACGTCACTACTTCCCTTCCGAGCCCCAACGTGTACCCATACAGTAGTTTTCTCCCACATATTGGGTATCAGCGTACTCAGAACAAATTGGACAACAACTTTTGGGTCCAATTTCTCCTGTTACCCTTGTGAAAATAAAATATTGGGGCGAAAAAAATCATTTTTGCAAAAAAAAAAAATAATTTTTTTATTTTTACGGCTGTGCGTTTATAAACTTCTGTGAAGCACTTCGGGGTTCAAAGTGCTCACCACCATCTAGATAAGTTCATTGTGGGGTCTATTTTCCAAAATGGGGTCACTTGTGGGGGTTTCCACTGTTTAGGCGCATCAGGGGCTCTCCAAATGCGACATGACGCCCCCAGACCATTCCATCAAAGTCTGCAATCCAAAACGTCACTACTTCCCTTCCGAGCCCTGACGTGCGCCCATACAGTAGTTTTCTCCCACATATTGGGTATCAGCGTACTCAGGACAAATTGGACAACAACTTTTGGGGTCCAATTTCTCCTGTTACCCTTGTGAAAATAAAATATTGGGGCGAAAAAAATCATTTTTGTAAAAAAAAAAAAGGATTTTTTATTTTTACGGCTGTACGTTATATAACTTCTGTGAAGCACTTCGGGTTCAAAGTGCTCACCACACATCTAGATAAGTTCCTTTTGGGGTCTATTTGCCAAAATGGGGTCACTTGTGGGGGGTTTCCACTGTTTAGGTGCATCAGGGCCTCTCCAAATGCGACATGACGCCCCCAGACCATTCCATCAAAGTCTGCAATCCAAAACGTCACTACTTCCCTTCCGAGCCCCGACGTGTGCCCATACAGTAGTTTTCGCCAACATATTTGGTATCAGCGTACTCAGCACAAATTGGACAACAACTTTTGGGTTCCAATTTCTTGTGTTACCCTTGTGAAAATTAAATATTGGGGGCGAAAAAATCATTTTTGTAAAAAAAAAAAAGATTTTTATTTACGGCTGTACGTTATAAACTTTAGTGAAACACCTGGGGTTCAAAGTTCTCACCACACATCTAGATACGTTCCTTGAGGGGTCTAGTTTCCAAATGGTGTCATTTATGGTGGTTTCCACTGTTTAGGCAGATCAGAGCTCTCCAAACACGACATGGCGTCCAGCCAATTATGAGTTGAAAAAGTCAGACGGCGCTCCTTCCCTTCCAAACTCTGCCATGCACCCAAACAGTGGTTTACTCCCACATATGGGGTATCAGCACACTCAGGACAATTGCACAATAACTTTTGGAGTCTTGTTACCCTTGGATAAATAAAAATTGGGGTGAAAAGATCATTTTTTGTGGAAAAAAAATGATTTTTAAATTTTACGGCTCTACGTTATAAACTTGTGTGAAGCACTTGGGGGTTCAAATTGCTCACCAAAGATCTAGATAAGTTCCTCAGGGGTCTAGTTTCCCAAATGGGGTCATTTGTGGGGGTTTCCACTGTTTAGGCACATCAGGGGCTCTCCAAATGCAACATGGCATCCAATCTCAATTCCAGCCAATTTTGGTTGGAAAAAGTCATATGGTGCTCCTTCCCTTCCGAGCTCCGACGTGCGCCCAAACAGTGGTTCCCCCCCACATATGGGGTATCAGCGTACTCAGGACAAATGGACAACAACTTATGTGGTCCAATTTCTCCTGTTACCCTTGGGAACATAAAAAAATAGTGACTGAAAGATAATTTTTGTGTGGAAAAAAATAGGATTTTTATTTTCATGCCCGGCATTATAAACTTGTGTGAAGCACTTGGGGGTTCAAAGTGCTCACGAAAGATCTAGATAAGTTCCTTAGGGGGTCAAGCTTCCAAAATGGGGTCACTTGTGGGGGGTTTCCACTGTTTAGGCTCATCTGGGGCACTGCAAACGGAACATGACCCCCATCAACGTCTGCATTCCAAAACGTTACTACTTCCTTTCCAAGCCCTGCTGTGCGCCCAAACAGTTTTCCCCCCCCACATATGGGGTATCAGCGTACTCTGACAAATTGGACAACAACTTTTGGGGTCCAATTTCCTTGGGAAAATTCAAAAATTTGGGACTAAAAAATCATTTTTGTGGAAAATTGTTATTATAAACTTTTGTGAAACACTTGGGGGTTCAGATCTAGAAAAGTACCTTAGGGGGTCTAGTTTCCAAAATGGTGTCACTTGTGGGGGGTTTCCACTGTTTAGGCGCATCAGAGGTTCTCCAAACGCGACATGGCGTCCAATCTCAATTCCAGCCAATTTTAGTTTGAAAAAGTCAAACGGCGCTCCTTCCCTTACGAGCTCTGCCGTGTGCCCAAACAGTGGTTTTCCCCCACATATTGGGTATTGGCGTACTCAGGAGAAATTGCATAACAACCTTATCTGTCCATTTTCTTCTTTTACCCTTGTGAAAATAAAAAAAAAAGTTTGTAAAAGATCATTTTTGTGGCTAAAAAGTTAAATATTCATTTTTTTCTTCCACGTTGCTTTAGTTCCTGTGAAGCATCTGAAGGGTTAATAAACTTCTTGAATGTGGTTTTGAGTACCTTGAGGGGTGAAGTTTTTAGAATGGTGTCACTTTTGGTATTTTCTGCCATATAGACCCCTCAAAGAGACTTCAAATGTGAGGTGGTTCCTAAAAAAATGGCTTTGTAAATTTTGTTGTAAAAATGAGAAATCGCTGGTCAACTTTTAACCCTTATAACTTCCTAACAAAAAAAAATTTTGGTTCCAAAATTGTGCTGATGTAAAGTATACATGTGGAAAATGTTATTTCTTAACTATTTTGTGTGATATATTTCTCTGTTTTAAGGGAATAAAAATTCAAAGTTTGAAAATTGCAAAATGTTAAAAATTTTCGCCATATTTTGCGTTTTTTTCAAAAATAAACGCAAGTTATATCGAAGAAATTTTACTTCTAACGTGAAGTACAATATGTCTCGAGAAAACAATCTCAGAATCGCGAATATCCGTTGAAGCGTTCCAGAGTTATAACCTCATAAACAGACAGTGGTCAGAATTGTAAAAATTGGCCCGGTCATTAACGTGCAAACCACCCTTGGGAGTGAAGGGGTTAAACTAAGGAACTGCCCCTTTGGGATTCCTCTCTTTAATGGGACTGGGTGATGGCTATGCCAATGCAGAGACTATTAGTACTCGTTGGTTTGCAGAAAATGCCGGTGGTTAATCCCCCATTATGTTCTTTCTGGATGGTGATATCCAGGAAGGCTATTTTATCTTTTTTAATTTCTGTTGTGAAATTGAGTCCAATCTCATTGACATTCAGTTCTCCAACAAAGATTTCAAATTCCTCTTTTGTCCCTGTCCAGACGACCAGGATATCGTCTATATATCGTCTATATACCTATATCAGATGGATATCCTATCCTGCCATCGATTGTTGTCATTTCCAAATACCAGAGTACTTGCCCACCAGCCCAGGAACAAATTTGCATATGATGGGGCACAAGAATTCCCCATCGCAGTGCCCCTGAGCTGGTGGTAATGTCTTCCATTGAAGGTGAAGGTATTGTGTGTTATTAGGAAATTCAGGAGGGACAAAACAAACCCATTATGATCACTGCAGGAGACAGATCTTTGCCTCAAATAGTAGTCCACTCCCTTTAGACCAGCAGAGTGCGGTATACTACTGTAAAGGGCCTCCAAATCTATTGATGCCAACTAGGCGTCCTCTTCAATGTGGAGACCCTCCAGTTTTTGCAGGAGATCAGCCGTGCTCGAAGGTAAGAAGGTAGCGATGTCACAAAATGATGAAGAATCTTATCGATATAGATGCCACAATTTTGGGTCGACGAATTTACCCCCGAGACAATCGGCCGTCCCTTCAAAGGATTGAGACCCTTATGCACCTTTGGTAGTGTATAGAAAGTTGCTGTTGTTTGGTGTCTTGGTAAGAGAAAATTATACTCATTTTTTGAGATCAGACCACTTAGGAGGGCTCCATCTACCAATTGTTTCAAATCCCCTTTAAATAGGGGTAAAGAGTCATTGTCCAAGACCTCATAAGTACTGCCATCCTGAAGTATAGTGTGACACATCTTGCAGTATATCATATGGTCCATAATGACCAGATTTCCCCCTTTATACGAGGGTTTTATAATAATCTGGTCATTTTTTCTCAGAGCTTCAAGGGATGTTCTTTCCCCCTCCAGAAGGTTATCTCCCAATGATTGGTCGGATATTTTTATCTTTCTAAGGTCTCTCTCAACCAGTTGTAAAAAGATGTCTACATTGTCCATACTATTTTGTGGCGGCATACGATCACTTTTATTCTTTAAATTGGTAAAAGGGCCCTTACCCCCATCTGGAATTCTCTCATTTTCTCCTAGAGGCCCATCAATGCTGATAACCCTCCAAATCCTCTCTGCTAAGTCCTTGCTGATGGCATTCCTCAAGAATATTATGCAGGAAAAATTTATTGCATTTCAATTTTCTACAAAAAAGGTTAAGGTCCTTTACCCACTCAAACAGTTGAACCGATTTGTAGGTACAAAATTCAGACCTCTGGATAGGACACTCAAATCATTATTGGAAAGGGTAAACGAGGACAGGTTGATAATCTGTCCCCTCACTAATTGTATTTGGTTCTGAGGTAATAGCCTGTCCTCGCCCCCTGCCAGAGGCACCCTCTTCCCCCAATGGATGCCAATCCAGGTCAACAACTGGGTCATCCATCACCTCTTCAATTTCATCTGCACCTCCCTCTGTGTCACCATGTAAGGTGGTATAGTATGCGGAAAGGGGCACCTGAGTTACATCAGTGTCAGAATCTGGCTAAGTAGACTGCAAGGGCAATGCAGTGCTCTGGGTGAATGTACCAGCAGAACAATATAGCAGTGGCTGTGCATCAGTGCACTCCATGTCATATTCATCTTGGACTGGGCAATTCAGGATTTAACCTGGTAACCCAGACATGGTATGTGAAAAGAGTAATCTAAAGTGAGGCCTGCCGCATCCTTCACTTTTGGTGGGGTGAAGGACGCAAGGAAAGGTGTTGTTCCTGACCAGGAGACTGCACTGACGACTCAGTGCTTGCAGTTTTTGAAACTTCAGAAGAGGAGGCGATAGAGCTGGAGGCTGTTTCGGCAATGTAAGCCAAAACCTGTTCCTGATGCTCTGGCTGTAAAAGCGGTTTACCTACTCCCAGAAAAGGGAGCCTTCGAGGCCTTCTGGAGCCAGACGATGATGCAGGCTCAACACCTCCTTCCGTAGGTGCTGCACTGCTTGTGGCACTACCAGCAGATGCACCACCACCATCATCATTGCCAGCTGCCCCCCCCCGCCCTCGTCCGTGGCCTCTTCCACCATACTTCCTCATGTTTGGGAAAATGTACCAAAAATACCAGCAATATATGGTACTGTATGAGGAGCTTACAGCTGTATATGGTGTAGGGGAAATTTCAATCTCCGTATATATTTCCGGAGTCACACACAGACGCTCTCTTAGTATGGATTTGACCGTAAGGCTGGAGTCACACACAACGTCTAAAAAATCGGACTGTTTTAGACGGACGAGAATCGCACAAATGTTTCCTGAACATTGCTCCGTCTGTCATCCGATTGGAATGCGAGGATGCGATTTCTCGCATCTGAGCGTACGTTTGACATCCGTTTGACATCCGTCTGGCGAGATTTTGTCGGTGGCTAGCAAAACCGACATATAATGGATCCAAATGATAGTTTTTAAATCACAAAAGAAAGAATAGATGTATACACATAGAATACATATATATATATAAATATATATATATGTCATTTAGACATATATATATATACATATATTTATAGTTCATACACTTCTACATTTTATAATAGCCGCTAATTCAATTGGCAGCTTCTGTAAAATTACAGAACCCGACATGAAATGACACATGGTTTACATACAGTTAACCATGTAATTTCATGTAGTTTGATATATGGTTTTCACTAACAATTACGTGAGTGTATGTCTGCAAAATTTAATACATGTAGGGATTAATTAAATGTGTAAATTCGTTGTTAAAAAATGTGTGGGCTCCCGAGTATTTTCTCCACTAGACAGGGAAAGCCAGTGAGTGGGGGCAGATAATAATAGCCTAGGGAAGGTGCATTTTTTTGTGCCCCCCTGGCTACTAACATCTGCCCCCAGCCACTGCAGAAAAGGCACATCTATTCCCATTGTCCTGTAGTGGTGGCTAATGGGTTAATAATGGGTTAAGGCCACCTTGCTATTGGAAGGTGACTTTAAGCCAGGTTAATAATTGAGAGTTGTCAATTAGACAACTCTCAATTATTAATCCTATTGTATGAAATGAAAAAAAAAACACACACACATTAATTAAAAATAATTTTAATGAAATAAATACACAGTTTTTGACCATATTTTATTGTACTGGTGATCCTTCGATTCCCTTGTTCTCCTGTAATAAAAAAAAATAATAAAACAACATTATTCTTACCTCTCCGGTGCTCAGTCAGGTCCCCCGCTGCAATCCATCTGAAAGGGTTAACAGTTTTACAGCGGGACCGCAGCTAATGCTGCCAGCCTGGCTGTAAGCCCCCGAATGAATGAGCTCATCTCCCCGGTTGACAGGAGATGAGCTGATTAGTGTGGGAAGCTTAATTGATTGTTTCCCATGGTAATATGTATATGTATTCTATGTGTGTATATGTATTCTTTCTATTCTTTATTAAACCTGTCAGTATGATTTTACAGTAAAGCCGGGATGAATTGCAGGCTTTTCTAAAGGACACCGGTGCGATTTTCTCGCAAGTCACACGTGTGGTCCGTTTGTAATCCGATTTTTCATCGCACCCATAGACTTGCATTGGTGATTCTCGCCTGATAATCGGTGACAATCGCAGCATGCTGTGATTTTCTCAGCCTGAGGAAAACGGCCGAGAAAAAATTGGATGCTGGGAGCTGCCCCATAGATAAACATTGGTCCGAGTGCAATGCGATATTTAATCGCATTACACTCGTCCGTTTTTGTCGCCAGTGTGACTCCGGCCTAATACAAAGAGCAGATATACGGTACTGTATCAGAAGCGTACAGCTGTATACAGTGTAGGGGAAAATTTCTATCTCTGTATATATTTCCGGAGTCACACACAGACGCTCACTCAGTATGGATTTGACCGTAATACAAAGAGCAGATATACGGTACTGTCTCAGAAGCGTACAGCTGTATACGGTGTAGGGGAAAATTTCAATCTTCATATATAGTTCCGGAGTCACACACAGATAGTCAGCATGTATTTGTCCTTGATACCAGCAGGTACACGGTAGTGTGTGAGGAGCGTACAGCTCTACACTGTGTTCCAAATTATTATGCAAATAATATTTTCTCAGATTTTCCCAAATTACCTATATGAATTGCAGTCATTGTAATTTTCCAGTCAAATAACTATTAGAGCACAATTGAAAGGTTTTTGTATAAACTGCCTATGATAACAGTAGATTTTTAAAAAAATAAAACACTGAAACTGCACTCAAAATTCATGTTTCACATTATTATGCACAGCAGAGTTTTCTACCTTTTCATTTTAATAAAGAACAATAAAATGGTCATTTGTGAAATTATAAGCATTAGCAGGTTCTTACAAACTGAAATCAAACAGTTTTCAACTCAAAACTTTATTCCAGGTGATGTTACATTTGCACATAGGACCCCTTGTTCGAAAGGAGCTTCTGAACTCTCGTCCATTGAATTTGTCAGGTTTTGGATGGTTTCTGCTTCAATTGTTTTGCATGAGGACAGAATACCCTCCCAGAGCTGTTGCTTAGATGTGAACTGCCTCCCGCCATTATAGACACTCCTTTTGATGATGCTCCAGAGGTTCTCAATGGGGTTGAGGTCAGGGAGCATGGGGGCCACACCATAAGTTTGTCCCCTTTTATGCCCATAGCAGCCAGAGATACAGATGTGTTATGTGCAGCATGAGACGGTGCATTATCATGCATGAAAATAATCTTGCTGCGGAATGCACGGTTCTTCTTCTTGAACCATGGCAGGAAGTGCTGTTTGAGAAACTCAACATACACTATGGAGTTCATCTTTACCCCTTCAGGGGTCCTAAAGAGGCCGACAATCTCTCTCCCCATGATTCCAGCCCAAAACATTACTCCACCTCCTCCTTGTTGGCGCCGTAGCCGTGTTTGCATGGGGTGTCCATCAACCAGCCATCCTCCACTCCATCCATCTGGACCATCGAGCGTTGCACGGCACTCATCGGTGAACAAAACAGTTTTGAAGTCAGTCTTCATGTATTGTTTGGCCCACTGGAGCCGTTTCTGCTTGTGTACAGTGGATAGAGGAGGTCGACAGGATGGCTTACGCACAGCTGCAAACCTCTGAAGGACCCTGCATCTTGTTGTTCAGGGGACGTTGGAGGCACCAGCAGCTTCAAAAACTTGTCTGCTGCTATGACAAGGCTTTTTTTCCGCTGCTCTTTTAACCTGACGTAATTGCATGTAGGAAAGAGTCCTCAATTTTCCCTTATCAGCACGCACACGTGTGTACTGTGAATCAGCTACATACTTCTTGATTGTGCGATGATCACGATGAAGTGTCTTGGCAATGTTGATTGTAGTCATGCCTTGACCTAAACACTTCACAATTTGTTGCTCTCTCCGCAGCCGACACATCCTTTTTCTTTCCCATTTTGGCAGAAAATGTAGGCTGCTTAATAATGTGGGACAGCCTTCTTAAGTAGTCTTGCCTTTCATTGGACACACCTGCCAAACTAATTAGCACAGGTGTCTGCAATTGCTTACAGTGATATAAAGAGCCCGGACACACATCACCATCAATGAGTTTACCTGACAAGCAAAAAAATTCTTACCTTATCACTCCTAAACAATTTTTGCATAATAATTTGGAACACAGTGTATACGGTGTGGGAAAAAATGAACGCTCGGTAACTGTGCAGAAAAAAAGAATAAAAGTATTAGTGCTGTGTAAAAAGCAGTCTGCACCGCAGTGTACACACAGCAATACAGCTAGCAGGCAGCTTAATAACCAGCGCTGCTGCACACAAGAAATTCTATGTGTGTACATATATTCTATCTATTCTTTTATGAGCTGTCAGCGTGATTTTACAGTAGCCGGACATGTATTTCCGGCTTTCCAACGGACACGGTGCATATAAATCGGACAGCACTAGCATGGTGTGAGTGCTGTCCGATTTTTTTCTCGCACCCATTGTCTTGTATTGGCGAGTCTCATCCGAGAAACGCAGCAAATCGCAGCATGCTGCGATTTTTTTTTTCAGTCCGATTTCGGCTGAGAAAAAAATCGCAAATGAGATGTCACCTATTGAATAACATTGGTCCGAGTGCAATCCAATTTTTTATCGGATTGCACTCGTCCGTATTGCTCGCCAGTGAGTATGAGCTCTAAGTAACATTCCGTATGCTTCGTGCCCATAACACAAATGAAAACATAAAAAGCCTGAAAACAAATATTCACTGGGTGTGGATTCACTGATATCAATGACTATGTGTTGATGCTGTTTTTATTTTACATTTTGTTCCTAGTTTCCTCATCTAATTGTGAATCCTTTAGAGATGAGCAGATATTTTTGAAATTGCCCAAACAATTTGATTTCCAATGAATCTCAAAACTGGAAATCTTGTAATTGCTCAGAAAATACAGGTGAGATAAAGGGGAGAGTCAGCATAAGAATTAAATTGCTATATGCTGCAATTGGCAGTATATATCGGATGAGGCGCACTCATGCAAGTTATGGCTACGTGCAAAACACTGGACTGCACTCGGATGTCATTTGAGTGCAGTCTGATATACGCCAATTCACAGAATGGAGAAGATGGAGAAATTAACCGTGCTGTGGAACCATGGGGTCATATAGACCCCAGCGCTGAATAAATTGAAATATTTCTAAAACTGGTCAATCTCAGACAGTGACCTTCTATGTATTTTCAAGCAATATATTTCTGCTTATGTTGATGATATTTTGAATTTGTTTTTCAATTTTGTTTCAATTTTCTGTATTTGGGACTCTCCTGACCCCATAGTACCTTTATTATCTGACTTTTTTTTTCATTTTTTTCTGTTTATTCACAGGTTTTGTAATGTAATTGAAAGTAAACAATGGCTAGAAGAGATCAGCGTCACTTTTGACACAGCAGTGTTACAGGACAGCGCAAACAGTGCTATGTTTGTCCTCGATCGTAGGACAAATAGACGAGATTTGTTTGCAATGACTGCAAGAAGTTCATTTGTGAAGAACACGGCACTATGCCGTGCAGTGAATGCAAGGGCTAAATTTATTGCCAGATCATTCGTTGTCTTTATGTTTTTACTAAAATCCACACAGTTGCAGTTATTGTGCATTTTTTTATTGAATTTGAATACTTTTAGTTATTAGGAAAGCATTTTGGTATAAATTTCAATTTGTGTTTGATGATGACAAATAAATCACTTCAAAGTTACATTTGATTTCGTAACTGTGTTCTGAAATGATGACAGAATAAAACTTGATTAGTCTGAACAGCCAGCATGTTCATTTTAATGAAATATGACAATTTTGAGCCTGGGGTCATATAGACCCCATGGTACCAAAGCAGTGATTTTTTTCATGGTTCCACAGCAGGGTTACGTTCTCCACCTATGATCCAAATCTTGCATGCGAGAGAATCGGATCACAATAAAATTACATTAGGCTCACGCTCGCAGCAGAGTGTAAAGGGTATGCCACACTAAACAACATCGCTAACGGGATCGCTAAAAAACTTCACTATTTAGCGATCCCGTTAGCGATGTTGTTGTGTGCGGCATCTGTCAGCGACGAGCTTCCTGCTGAGATCCTGATGTGATCTCGCTCGTCGCTGGAATCGTTCCGGACCCTATTTTATCGTCGGCGCTCCCGCTGGGTAAGTATTATCGCTGAGTGTGGCACCTTTTCTTAGCGATTTAGCGGTACTTTTGTACCGCTAAAGTCGTTAAGGAGATCGCTAACCGCGATAGCGTCCTTAACGATATCGCTAAGTTAAGCCGCACTCAGCGATATATAAACAATCCCGCTAGCGATCGCATTAGTATGCGTCGTTATCGTGATCGCTAGCGGGATTGTTTAGTGTGGCAGTACCTTAAGCCATGGCTCATTTGCACATAGCATCCAATTCTCTTGCATGAGATAATCATGAGAAGCTACTTACCAGTGTGAGCGTGCCCTAAGGCCGGCGTCACACTGGCGACAAAATCGGACGACTGCAATGCGATGAAATATCGCATTGCAGTCGGACCTATGTTAATCTATGGAGCAGCTCCCAGTATCAGATTTTTTGTGGTCCGTTTTAAACGTCCGTGTACAATCGCAGCATGCTGCGATTGTCACCGATTGTGGGTCGACTATCGCCAATGCAAGTCTATGGGAGCGATGAAAAATCTGATTACAAACGGACCACACTGTGTGACTTGCGATGAAATCGCATCGGTGTCCTTTAGAAAAGCCGGCAATTCATCCCCGGGTATACTGTAAAATCACACTGACAGCTTTAATAAAGACTAGAAAGAATAGATATATACACATAGAACACATATATATATATATACATGTCATTGTGACATGTATATATACATATATTTATAGTTCCTAGACTTCTACATACTGTAATAGCCGCTAATTCAATTGCCGGGTTTTGTGAAATCACAGAAGCCGACATGAAATGATACATTGTTTCCACACATTTAACCATGTAATTTCATGTATTTTTATATATGTTTGAAACATACAATTACATGAGTGTATTTGTGCAAAATTTCAGACATGTAGGGGTTAATTAAAGGTGTAATTTCGTTGAAAAAAAATGCGTGGGCTCCCGCTGTATTTTCTCCACCAGACAGACAAAGCAAAGCGAGTGGGGGCAGATAATAATAGCCCAGGGAGGGTGCATTTTTTTTGTGCCCCCCCTGGCTACTAACATCTGCCCCCAGACACCCCAGAAAGGGCAAATCTATAATTAGATTCGCCCTTTCTGGCACTTTGCCCGTCTATTCCCATTGCCCTGTAGCGGTGGCGAATGGGTTAATCTCACCTTAATGTCACCTTGCAATTGAAAGGTCACCTTAAGGCAGGTTAATAATTGATAGCTGTCAATTAGACAACTATCAATTATTAATCCTATTGAAGTAAATAAAAAAAACACACACACTTTAAGAATAAATAATTTTAATGAAATAAAAACACATTTTTTTGACCATATTTTATTTTACACTTAATCCGTGCGAAGCCATTGATCTCCTAAAATAAAGAAAAAGAAATAAAACAACATTATTCTTACCTATTCCGCCGATCTGTCACGTCCCACGCTGTAATCCTTCACAAAGGGTTAACTAGCTTTGAGCCAAGCAGTGCAAGTAATCCTGCATGCTCAGCTCAAAGCTCATGAATGAATAAGTTCCTCTCCTGGCGACAGGAGAGGATGTGTTTCATGAATGAAGCTTAATTGATTGTGTCCACTTTCCCTTTAGGTCAGGTCACTACAGTTAAATTGCCAATAAATCAATTAAGCTCCATTCATGAATCTATTCCTCTACTTTCGCTGGGAGAGGAAGTTATTCATTCAGGGGAATACAGGTCTGAGACAGCATTATTAGCTCTCTGCGACCTGTAACCTGTTAACCCTTTCTGATGGATTACACCGTGGGACCTGACTGTACATTGGATTGGTAAGTATAATTTTGCTTTTTTATTTTATTTTTATTACAGGAAATGGTTTTAGCAGGAAAATAAAATATGGTCAAAAACTGTGTGATTATTTAATTAAACTTATTTTTTATTAAACTGTGTGTGTTTGATTTTTCTTTCATACAATAGGATTAATAATTGATAGTTGTCTAATTGACAGCTATCAATTATTAACCTGGCTTAAAGTGACCTTTCAATTGCAAGGTCATTTTAACCCCTTATTAACCCATTCGCCACCGCTACAGGGCAATGGGAATAGACGGGCAAAGTGCCAGAAAGGGCGAATCTAATTATAGATTTGCCCTTTCTGGGTGTCTGGGGGCAGATGTTAGTAGCCAGGGGGGGCACAAAAAAAATGTACCCTCCCTAGGCTATTATTATCTGCCCCCACTCGCTTGCTTTGTCTGTCTGGTGGAGAAAATACAGCGGGAGCCCACGCATTTTTTTTCAACGAATTTACACCTTTAATTAACCCCTACATGTCAGAAATTTAGCACACATATACTCATGTAATTGTATGTTTCAAACATATATAAAAATACATGAAATTACATGGTTAAATGTGTGGAAACAATGTATCATTTCATGTCGGCTTCTGTGATTTCACTGAAGCCGGCAATTGAATTAGCGGCTATTACAGTATGTAGAAGTGTAAGAATTATAAATATATGTATATATATATGTCACAATGACATATATATATATATATATATATATATATATATATGTGCTCTATGTGTATATATCTATTCTTTCTTTTGGCATTTAAATACTATTCTATTGGATCCATTATATGTCAGTTTTGCAAGCCTGCGAGAAAATCTCGCAAGTCGGATGAAAATCGGATGTTACAAGGTACACACACATGCGATTAAATCGCATCTTTGAAGGAAAATCGGATGCCAGAAGGATGTGTGATGTTTTTATTTTGATCCGATTGTCGACCGTTTAAAACGGACCGTTTTTTTGTGGTTGTGTGTGACTCCAGCCTTAAGCACATAGTCTTACCACACAAAATGGTTAATAAATGACATTTACCACATGTCTATTTAACAACAGCATGTTTTTTTAAATAACTTTTAGGCTATGTGCACACGTTCAGGAATTGCTGCGGAAATTTCCCGCTCCTCCCTGCCGCGGGAAATACGCATTTTTATTTGTATGTGTATTCCCGCCAGAAACTAGCGTTTTGCAAGCGTAATTAGTTTCCAGACTGCTAGCGTTTTCCTAGCGATCTGTAGCATCGCTTGGAAAACTGATTGACAGGTTGGTCACACGAGTCCAACAACGTGTTGGACATGTGTGACCAGCTTTTTACTATTGATGCCGCCTATGCTGCATCAATAGTAAAAAGATCTCATGTAAAAATAATAAAAAAATAATAAATAATGATATTCTCACCTTCCGGCGGCCCCCGCAGCCTTCCCGCCTCTCAGCGACGCTCCCGGCCAATCCCGTTCCTTCCCAAGTGATGCCTAGCGACAATGACCCCAGATGACGTAGCATCACGCGAGACCGCTACATCATCTGGAGTCATTGTCGCAATGCATCACTGGGAACGGGATTGGCCTGGAGCATCGCTGAGTAACGGGAAAGCTGCGGGGGCCGCCGGAAGGTGAGAATATCACGATTTTTTATTTTAATTATTGTTTTTACAGGGATATGGTACCCAGGGCCTGGAGGAGAGTCTCCTCTCCTCCAGACCCTGGGTACCATCCACACTTGAACCACTTACTATGCGCATGGTGGGCATAGCCACATGTGGAAAGTAAGCGGTTCAATGCATTCCTATAGCGGCGGAATCGCCACGATTCTGGAAAAAGAATGAACATGCTGCGTTTTTTTCCGCAATGCGTTTTTTTTCACGGAAAAAAGCGCAGCATGTGCACAAAAATTGCGAAATGCATTCTATTAATAGGATGTTAATGCATGCGTTTTTAAGCGTTTTTGCGGCGGAAAACCGCCGCAAAAACGCTTAAAAAAACGCAAAACATCCTGAACGTGTGCACAAAGCCTTATTGTTAGGATTTTAGAAGGGATTAAGTTAGCAGCATTTTTAAATTTTTTCAGTGATGTTTAAAAAACCTACACTTTAAGAGTTTTTAAGGGATTTTGAGGGTTCTATATGTCAGAAAATGTGCAAAATTCCTTTTTTTAATAAAATGTTGTTTTAGCCCCAATTTTTTTTTCGCAAGGGTAAAAGGAAAAAGATTACCCCACAATTTGTTATAGTGTTATGGAAAACCCTTTGCTTGGAGCGGCGCGAGCATGGGATTGTGGCCCCACTGAGCCACAAACCAGAATACCCTGGACGGGGCGTGACTAAGCAGCTACCTTGATGTTCGCTGTAGCCTCTGATGGTGAGGTCAGGCTTGTGTGGCAGGTAGCTGCCAGGTACCATTTCAGGGTGGTGTCTGGCTGTAGCAGCTGACCCCACTGGCGAAAAGAACTCTAATAACAGGTGCGGGTAAGTACAGACTGGCACGGCTGGCACTCTGGCAGGCAGGTGGGCACGGCTGGCACTCTGGCAGACAGGCTGGCATGGCTCGAACAGTAGGGACAGGAACTGACTCGGAAGGGACAGGAACATGGGCAGGTATGAGTGGTATATAGAAACAGATAAGGACTTGTTCAGACTGGAGGAGCTGGAACTGATTCAGGAAGGACAGGTACACAGACAGGTATAAGTTGTGTATGGAAACAGACAAGAGGAGCTGGAACTGATTCAGGAAGGACAGGTACACAGACAGGTATGAGTTGTGCATGGGAACAGGTACAGGATCAAGGATTCAGACCTGGGTATGCAGCCGCCATGCAGGTGGAAACGAGAGACACAGGATACAGGTACTGGCCATGGTGTGCAGCCCCCTGGGAGGCAGAACAGGAGTAATAGCACAGCATCAGGTCTGGTATGCAGTCCCCAGAGAAGGCAGAAAACAGGACACATAAGCACAGTAGCAGGTCTGGGTATGCAGCACCCAGAAAAGGTGGAAAACAGGACAGGATCTGGAAACTCAACAGAAAGATACTGACTGAGGTAGTGTGTTGCTCAGGCCTCCCCTTACGGGTGGGGATGCTTTAAGTACCTGATGCCTCTTGGCAATTGGCTGGGGACACTTTAGGAAGGTGCACACTGTCTCTATAAGACTCACGAAGTGCCGGGGCCGCCGCCCTAAGCATACAGCCAGGAAGTATGCATCAAGCAAGGACAAGAGGTTCACAGCAAAGAGCAGGCAGAGGATAAACTCACAGCATGGCCCGGAGTGGTGAGTAAGATGGGAGATGGGAAGCCATGCAGTGATGCTGGCAGGGAGCGTTACACTTTAGCTCCAAATTTCTCATTTTCATAAGCATAACAGAAGAAATATCATGATGGCTTGTGCGGTCCATTTTCTCACAAGTATGCCCAAAACCCACATATAGTCAGAAGCTACTGATTGTTGAGCACCTGGCAAGATTTAGAAGAGAAGGAACACCAATTTACTTTTGGAGTGCAATTTTTGCTGGAACTGATTGCAAATGTCATGCTGCATTTGGAGAGACTCAAAAGTGACAAAACCGCTAATAAAACCCCCTTCAAGTGACCCCATTTTGGAAACTGAACCCATCAAGAAATGTATTAAGGGTTACAAAGAGTATTTGATTCCACAGCGAGATTTGCAGAATTTTATAACATTGGGCAGTGAAAATATTACATTAGCTCAAAATTTCTTTTTCACAAGGGTATCAAAAGAAAATTGTCCCAGTAATTTTTTTGTGCAACTTCTTCTGAGTACATGGATACTTGATATGTGGTTGGAAATTACCATTTGGGCACATGGCGGAGCTCAGGAGGGAAGGAATGCTATTTGATTTTTAAAGCAGAAATTTGGCTGGAATAGATTGCAGATGCCATGTCACATTTGCAGAGCACTTAAGGTGCCAAAACAGCAGATGCCTCCCTCAAGTGACCGCATTTTGGAAACTTCACCCCTCAAGTGAATCATCTAAGGGTGTGATGAACTTCTTGAACCCACTGGCGCTTCACAGAATCTTATAATATTGGGCCGTGAAAATAACATTACATTTTTATTCCACAAAAATTTTGTTTAAGTCCTGAGTTTCCTATTTTTACAGGGATAACAGGAACAAGTAAACCAAACAATTTGTTATGCAGATTCTCCTGAGTATTTCAATGTCTCATAGGTGGTAACAAATGATTGTTTGGGCACTCAGCGGGACTCAAAAGCAATGAGGGTCATTTGACAATTTGGAGTACAATTTTTGCTAGAATAGATTCCTGGCACCATGTTACATTAAGAGATCCCATGAGATGCCAGAACAGCAAACAAAATCCACAAGTGACCCTATTTTGTAAACTACATCCATTGATGAATACGTCTATAGATGTAGTGAGCATTTTAAACCCACTTGTGATTTACAGAGTTTAATAACATTGGACAAGTGAAAATGACAAATTACATTTTTTCCAGTAAAATTTAGCTTTAGCCTAAAGTTTTTGATTTTCAAAAGGGCTGATCAATAAAGAGAGGGACCAAAAACTTAACCTTTAATACATATTCATTGAAAAGTCTTGCAAAAGACCAACATATAAAAGATGCATGTAAAAACAAGAAGACCAAAAAACATACCAAGTGTTACAGTGGGTTCGGAAAGTATTCAGACCCCTTTCAATTTTTCACTCTTTGTTTCAATGCAGCCATTTGGTAAATGCAAAAAAGTTCATTTTTTTCTCATTAATGTACACACTGCACCACATCTTGACTGATAATAACCAGAAATGAAGAAACTTTTGCAAATTCATTAAAAAAAAACTGAAATATCACATGATCCGAACCCACAGTATATGTACCTCATGAAATAAATATAGATATCACGGTACAAATCTGAATTTAAAAATCAAATATCTATGTGGGAGATTCTAGGCACCAAAACATGATAATAGCACAACCTTATTGATCAAGCCACATCAACTTGATGATATAATAAATAGGAATGGTCTCACACAAAATCCTAATGGTTACTCCCATAATTGTTCAGAATAGTGGAGAACAGCAATTTTGAGATACTGGTCATGAGTATTCACCCGACGTGTTTCCTCCTATCTTTTAGGAGATACACTATGTAATGTTTGCCATGAGAAACGGCAGGAAACTCTCGTATTGTTTCACTGGATGAAGTGTTCCAAATTCACCTGATGAATCCTCACATAGTAGGAAATGTGTTTATTTAATTCTCATGGCAAATATCTCAATATTCGTGTGCTCCACTGTTCTTGGTATTTTGTTTTAAATGTGTATTTTATATGTTGGTGTTCTGCAAGACTTTTTAATGAATACGTATTAGGGTATGTGCACACGTTGTGGATTTTGATGCGGATCCGCAGCGTTTTGGGACACGAGGAATAACATCAAATCCGCAGTGTAGTACAGTGCCAATGATAGTCAATGGGTATTTGAGAATTGGTGTGCACAATCTGTGGAAAATCCCGCATGTATTTGCAACGTTTTATTTTCCGCAGCATGCCAATGCTTTTTGTGGATCTGCAGCGTTTCTGCACCCATTGACTATACATTGAGTAAGGCAAATCTGCATAACAAAAACACATGACAATCTGCATCAATTCCGCATCAAATCCGCATGGATTTTTACCTGTGTTTTCTGCCAAGAAAGGCAGAATCTGCGCAGAAAATTCCACAGGCAAATCCGCAAAGTGTGCACGAACCCTAAAAGGTTAAGTTTAGGTCCCATTTTTGCTAGTTCCTCTGATTATTATCTTGGAAAATACTTCAGATTCCCCTCTAACAGGGCTATATTTGCTATTTAATGATCAATAATGCACAGTGTGACCTTCTTCTGGTATTGCCTCATCTTTTTTGTGATCCATATCAAGCTTGCTCTCTGGAGCTCATTTTCTCTATCAAGGATATTGACCAAGTGCTTCTCACAAAATTAGAATATCATCAAAAAGTTAATTTATTTCAGTTCTTCAGTACAAAAAGTGACAGTCATATATTATATAGAGTCATTACAAGGAGAGTGATCTATTTCAACTGTTTACTTCTGTTAATGTAGATGATTATGGCTTACAGCCAATGAAAACCCAAAAGTTATTATCTCAGTAAATTAGAATAATTAACAAAAAACACCTGTCCCTTAGTCTGTTTCAGTAGGCTCCACAATCATGGGGAAGACTGCTGACTTGACAGATGTCCAGAAGGCAGTCATTGACACACTCCACAAGCTGGCTGTTCACAGAGTGCTGTATCTAAGCATATTAATGAATAGTTCAGTGGTAGAAAAAGTGTTGCAGAAGAAGGTGCACAAGCAACCGGGATAATCGCAGCCTTGAAAGGATTGTTAAGAAAAAGCTGTTCAAAAATTTGGGGGAGATTCACAACGAGTGGACTGCTGCTGGAGTCATTGCTTCAAGAGCCACCACAGACAGACGTATCCAGGACATGGGCTTCAAGTGTCGCATTCCTTTTGTCAAACCTCTTATGACCAATAGACAATGCCAGAAGCGTCTTACCTGGACCAAGTAAAAAAAAGAGCTGTTGCTAAGTGGTCCAAGGTGTTGTTTTCAGATGAAAGTAAATTTTGCATTTCATTTGGAAATTAAGGTCTCAGAGTCTGGAGGAACAGTGGAGAGGCACACAATCCAAGCTGCTTGAGGTGTAGTGTGAAGTTTCCACATTAGTGATGGTTTGGAGAGCCATGTCATCTGCTGGTGTAGGTCCACTCTGTTTTATCAAGACCAAAGTCAGCGCAGCCGTTTACTAGGAAATTTTAGAGCACTTCATGCTTCTCTCTGCCAACAAGCTTGTTGTAGATGGAAATGTCATTCTCCAGCAGGACTTTTCATCTGTCCACACTGCCAAAAGTACCAATACCTGGTTTAAAAACAGCAGTATCACTGTGAGACACCAGGCTGCTATCAAAGCAACCTGGGATTCCATAACACCTCAGCAGTGCCACAGGCTGATCCCCTGCATGCCACGTCGCATTGATGTACTAATTGATGCAAAAGGAGCCCTGACCAAGTATTGAGTGCATTTACTGAACATATATTTCAGTAGGCCAACATTTCAGATTTTAAAATCATTTTTCAAGCTGGTGTTATAATCTATTCTAATTTACTGAGATAATGACTTTTGGGTTTTCATTGACTGTAAGCCATAATCATCATCATTTACAGAAATAAACACTTGAAATAGATCACTCTGTTTGTAATGACTCTATATAATATATGAGTTTCACTTTTTGTATTGAAGAACTGAAATAAATTAACTTTTGATGATATTCTAATTTTGTGAGAAGCACCTGTATATAAGCACCTAGCTGGCATGGGGAATTGAGGTGATTGATCTATAGTTGGCACCTGGCATTGCCTGTCTTTTGCAGTGTGTTGAAAATTGCATAAGTCTTCTGTAGTGTGTAACTGGCTACTGTCCTTAGGCTACGGTCAGATAGCCATAAATTCTCTCATCTGAGAAAATAGGGCTGATTATGCACATGACACTCTGATCTAACTTTGATCAGAGTTTGATCCGAGTGTCAAATGTCACGCTGTCTAATGATATGTATACAATGTCAGTAAACTATTAATACAGGAACAACACTCTATACAACAACTAGTATAGCAACATCAGCATGTAAGTATAGAATAGATTTACCTGACACGATATCTGCTGAACTCAGGGTTAATCTTGAGGACTTGATGAGCTGAAACAGGAAAGAGGTGGACCGGGATCTAACCTGACCCTAAACTGGGGTCCTAACTAATCCCTCACCTTGGAGGTACTGATAATGGTTCAGAGGTCCAAGTCTCCAACCTAACCCTGTCTCCTATCAGACCCTGAACCCTGTAATCAGTCCTAAGAAGGATCCTGACTACCACCAAAGGGATAAGGGCTGATCTTAGCTAAATACACAGATTAGACATATAAGACAGACAGGATAACACTCGCTTGCATACACACTCAAACACCAAAGGAACACAAATGGTCTGGGAAATAAACTCCAACCAAGCCGAGCCTAGAACAACCAAGGAGCTCACAACTAAAGTCCATACAGATTCATTCCTATCTGTGGTCTGCATGAAGGTTTCACTGGCAACTCCCCAAGCAGACAACCAGGAATTTAAAGGAAACCAATCAACAAATAATCAATTGCAGCCGGGAGAAACTGCACCCAGTCCCAGCACCGAGCACAGACAGAATTAACTCCCTAGCTGCCAAACACAAAGAAACAGCAGCTCAGCTGTGAGAAGTCAAAATGTGCAACCGCGACGATCTTCGTGGCAATGCACACATGACATCAGCATAGTGAGGTCCAATTCTCTAAAAAAAAAAAAAAAATCTTAGAATCACTAGGATATGTTGAAGCATTCCAGAGTTATTACCACATAAACTGGCAAAGGTCAAATTTGAAAAATTTTTAAACAGGCTTTGGTGGAAAGGGGTTAATAAAAATAAGTTAACACATATGCATTGGTAAATTGCCCCAGCTGCTTTTATTGTTAATCTTAAAATCAACCAGAAAGGAAAAGGGATTTTGAGGAAAGGACTTATAGCTCACGCAACATTAAGCACATTCTGAATGATTTTTATTTGACACAGCTGCATCATATTGACACAGACTAGTGTGAATCCCATTCCTCACATCACTAATCAAAGAAAGTGCAGAACTGCAGATATATTCATAGCAATTTAGGCTTGAAAGTTACTTGAAGCCTTCAAAGCTTCTCCAAGAGCCCAGATGCTCACAAGTAAATTATTCAAATATGTAGTGTAGATCTGATGTAAAATGAGTGATCAGATTTAGCACTAAGTAAATCAACTAGGAATAGCGTGGTGTGTCTTTGATAATTCCATAACTGTGCCATCCATCGCATAAGCATAAATTTAATACTCACAAAAGTCCGTTAAAAATGTAGTAACAGGAACCTTTGAATATGTTACCATTTTTTTTGCTCTGTAAACTTTTCTTTTCTTAATGCCAAACCATGTTCTCATGGTACCTGGTTCTCTGGGGGTTTCTGTGACAGGCATTGACTTCTGAGAATATACAGCTTGTAGCATACATGGGGTAGATTATAATAGCTCCAAATCCTGTTCAAGATCAGCAAACAATTGGGTATATTAGTTATGTACACTGTAAAAAGATCAATTAGTTTGGTATAGAAGGACTTATGTATGGAAACTAGTGAAGATAGAAAAAGGATTAGACTACGTACACACGTTGAGAATTTCTTGAGCTGTTCACCTCAGTATTTGTAAGCCAAAATCTGAAGTGGAACACAGGGGCTGGCTGGCACTTTTCAGCCCGGGGGGCAATGACAAGGGAGTGGCCCTCGAGTTGCGGTGGCCCTCGTTATCGCTGCTTATTTCTGGCCATTGCATTAAAGCAGCAAAGATAAGAGGCTTTAAAAATAGGCTGGAGGGTAGATATGGGAAAGGCAAGGAGCTTGCTGCATAGATATGGGAGCAGAACTAAGCTCACTCCAGAGATATGGGAGAAGAATCAAGCTTACTCCAGAGATATGGGAGCAGAACCGAGCTTACTACAGAGATATGGGAGCAAAACAGAGCTTACTACAGAAATATGGGAGCAGAACAGAGCTTACTACTGAAATATGGGAGCAGAACAGAGCTTACTACAGAAATATGGGAGCAGAACCGAGCTTACTCCAGAGATATGGGAGCAGAACCGAGCTTACTCCAGAGCTATGGAAGCAGAACCGAGCTTACTACAGAGATATGGCAGCAGAACCAGATTAGTACAAAGATTAGGGAGCAGGACTGAGCTTACCACTGAGATTTGGAGCAGAACTGTTTACACCAGAAATATGGGAGCAGAACAGAGCTTACCACAGAGATATGCAAGCAGAACCGAGCTTACTCCAGAGATATGGGAGCAGAACAGAGCTTACTACAGAGATATGGGAGCAGAACAGAGCTTACTACAGAAATATGGGAGCAGAACAGAGCTTACTACTGAAATATGGAAGCAGAACAGAGCTTACTACAGAAATATGGGAGCAGAACCGAGCTTACTCCAGAGATATGGGAGCAGAACAGAGCTTACTACAGAAATATGGGAGCAGAACAGAGCTTACTACTGAAATATGGGAGCAGAACAGAGCTTACTACAGAAATATGGGAGCAGAACCGAGCTTACTCCAGAGATATGGGAGCAGAACCGAGCTTACTCCAGAGCTATGGGAGCAGAACCGAGCTTACTACAGAGATATGGCAGCAGAACCAAATTAGTACAAAGATTAGGGAGCAGGACTGAGCTTACCACTGAGATTTGGAGCAGAACTGTTTACACCAGAAATATGGGAGCAGAACAGAGCTTACCACAGAGATATGCAAGCAGAACCGAGCTTACTCCAGAGATATGGGAGCAGAACAGAGCTTACTACAGAGATATGGGAGCAGAACAGAGCTTACTACAGAAATATGGGAGCAGAACAGAGCTTACTACTGAAACATGGGAGCAGAACAGAGCTTACTACAGAAATATGGGAGCAGAACCGAGCTTACTCCAGAGATATGGGAGCAGAACCGAGCTTACTCCAGAGAAATGGGAGCAGAACCGAGCTTACTACAGAGATATGGGAGCAGTACAGAGCTTACTACTGAAATATGTACAGCACAATGGAATTAATGGCGCTATATAAATAAATAATAATAATAATATGGGAGCAGAACAGAGCTTACTACAGAAATATGGGTGCAGAACAGAGCTTACTACAGAGATATGGGAGCAGAACCGAGCTTACTACAGAGATATGGGAACAGAACTTAGCTTACTACACAGATATGGGAGCAGAACAGAGCTTATGTGTGGCCCAGCTGCGCTTGGTACACATGTTCCCAGGAGTATGCACAAAAAGGTAATTACAAAACCTGATATTCATTCACATCTCACACTTCCCAGGAGCCACCAGAGGGAGCCCTTTAGATTCAGGTATAAAGGGGTGTGGAGAAACGCAGCAGTAGGCATTCTAGCCAGACAGTCGTCCTAGTTGTTGGTTTTACCTCAGAGAAGAGATCAGAATGGCAGTTACCTCAGACAAGCTGTGAGGGACAGATGAGATCTCCTCAGGACACCAGAGGGAGAGGATTCCTGTCAGAGCTCAGAGACATTCTAGTCTTGGTGTGATTCAGGAGTGAGTCATACTAGCCAGACAGACGGTGATTCCTGTCAGATGAGACAGAGGATGAAAGATTGCAAGCTGTTACCTCAGAACAGACTGACTGTTAGTACCCTATGAATGTGGAAAGTGACTCTCGGAGCGAGCATGAAATCAGTTTGACGGAAGGTCCTGATAGCCACTCTGGACAGAGTCTTTGAAGGAACTGAAGGAAGGGGACTACAGTCATCAGAACATCGAGCTAACTGAGAATCGGTCAGTGAACTTTAGAAGGAAGGAAGCTGATTACTACTACACCCACTGCTACCCCGTGCTTATGTTAAGGGTGAAAGTAGGGCGACGGGCGAGTGGTGACCCAAGGAAGGAGTGACTTCGGTGACAGATCACCTTCACTCGACTTAACCGGACACCGGGTCCGAAGTATTGCTAGAAGCTTTACGGCTAGTGAGAGAAACACCAGAATCCTTGCTGGACTTCAAGTCACAGAAGGTAGCCCTAAGTGCCGATACGTAACTGGAGTCAGGGAGAACAGGAGTCGGGCGTGTGCAGCCAGATAGACTTAGTTCTTTCCAGAAGAAGACTTCCACCACAATGTTGGCCGGGCGAAGCTGTCTTGCTTAGAGTTAAACCTGACTTCACGCAGGTTAGGACTCATACATTTTAAGGGAAGGGAGGCCTTAAACCTACTCGGCGATTACCTGGATGTACATACTCCACCCTGAGCAGCTTCCCGGGACATACCTGCAACCTTCATCAGTAAAGGTATGGAAAGAGACTGGCATGTGTGTGACTGACTTATTACCTGCACCCTGCATCACCATAGACTTTGAGGGAACCGTCTCACCTGTGGGAGACGTAACATCTTGCTGCCCTGTAACATCCCCTCAGAAGATCCATTTGCAGCGCTGGTCAATGCGATCAGAAACCACAGGTGGCGTCACAAACAATTCCTACAATCCCCTGTAAATATCCCCTTTGTATGAGCGCCCAGGGCAACGGACCGAGCTGTGCTACTTGTGACATTCCCCATAGACTTCAATGGGCTCGGTGCCGAGTACCCCATAACCCTGGTGTTGTGCGACTCATCAATCTTTGGCGTTACGAACAGGATCCGAAGCTCGCAAAATGCGAGTCCTGTGTGCCTAAATGGACTGTTTTGTGCATAAAAACTGTGTTGCTGCTTTTGTGATTTTTGGCGCCATTTTCCGCCATTTTGCCGCCATATTCGCGCCCTGAGGCGCTGGGGAAGAAGGTGGGCGTGCTTTCGTGGGCGTACCCCCCCCTTGTGGCGCGAAAGCTATGGGCGCCCTGTCTAAATGCTATTACAATGTGAGAGCCTGCCCCACTGCAAGAGAGATCCGTTGTGACCTGGAGAAGCTGACCCTCTCCATTGAAGAAGAAGTGGATGCTGCCCTGCTGTATCTGGCCCGGCACCGCCTGAAGTGGAGGAAATGGAGCGAAGCTGGAGGGCTCTGAAGCTGCGGCTGCAGCAGAGCCGACCGCTCCCTACACCGCCTGCGTGTCTGCCACCGGCGCCACCTGAAGCAGAGTCTGAGATCTGGCCGGAGGCTGATCCTGGAAGAGCTGTACCTGACCCCGCCGAGGACGCGGAGAGAGGAGAGGAGGATCCCGACATCGAAGCTGGCACCACAGCGGAGGCACCCGGCTCCACGGAGGAGCCCACAGTGGAACGTCTTCTCACGCCGCCTGCACAAGATCCGTGCCTGCCACCAGCATCGCCGGAGGAAGACAGACCCTGCGGCCTGGAGAATCGGGACGAGCCGGCTCCCGCACCTGGATGTGCTGAGCGCCGCCTGTCCCAGCAGCGGATGCAGCAGATGAGAGGTACTGTGCAGGGGCAGCGGCGGCTGGGGGCTAGACATGATATGTTAGTGATGCGTTCCAGATAGCACCGCATACTTCCAGCCCCAGGTATGGAAGAAGTCATCGCAATTTATAAAGAAGAACAGTAGGACCCAGACAGGGTTTGCTGCATCTGTACAAAGTTAAAGAAGATTTGCACTTTATTGAATGTTGAAAATATGTGATGATGTTTGCATAATTTGAAGTAGAATACCCCAGTTGGGTAATGAGTAACAAAGTATCAATGTGATATGATAGAAATGTGATTTTCTAGGAATGTTCTTATGTGAAGGACTGCGTGGCTGAGGACTTTGCCAGCCCAAAAACTTTAGTTGTAAATAGTTCACACTTCGGTGCCCCATCTTGGTTTTACGTAAAAACCATACTACCTCTGAAGAAAAACCCGTATGGTGTGGCCTTGAGTGAGGTCTGCAGCAAAGAAGTCCTGCAGCCCACCCAGGACCCACGTGGGAGGTTTTTGGTGCGGGTCCTCCACAAGAATATTGTATTTATTGTGAAAAGTATTTTGATATTTTTCTATTTTGCAACTTGTACATAATGTAACGTTAAAGTGTCCTTACCTCCCGCAAGGGATGAGTTATGTTGATGTTATTATAAAAAAAAAAATGTTTTTCTATTTCAGCCCGGGAGTGCTGACGATAACTAGGGGGGATGTGTGGCCCAGCTGCGCTTGGTACACATGTTCCCAGGAGTATGCACAAAAAGGTAATTACAAAACCTGATATTCATTCACATCTCACACTTCCCAGGAGCCACCAGAGGGAGCCCTTTAGATTCAGGTATAAAGGGGTGTGGAGAAACGCAGCAGTAGGCATTCTAGCCAGACAGTCGTCCTAGTTGTTGGTTTTACCTCAGAGAAGAGATCAGAACGGCAGTTACCTCAGACAAGCTGTGAGGGACAGATGAGATCTCCTCAGGACACCAGAGGGAGAGGATTCCTGTCAGAGCTCATAGACATTCTAGTCTTGGTGTGATTCAGGAGTGAGTCATACTAGCCAGACAGACGGTGATTCCTGTCAGATGAGACAGAGGATGAAAGATTGCAAGCTGTTACCTCAGAACAGACTGACTGTTAGTACCCTATGAATGTGGAAAGTGACTCTCGGAGCGAGCATGAAATCAGTTTGACGGAAGGTCCTGATAGTCACTCTGGACAGAGTCTTTGAAGGAACTGAAGGAAGGGGACTACAGTCATCAGAACATCGAGCTAACTGAGAATCGGTCAGTGAACTTTAGAAGGAGGAAGCTGATTACTACTACACCCACTGCTACCCCGTGCTTATGTTAAGGGTGAAAGTAGGGCGACGGGCGAGTGGTGACCCAAGGAAGGAGTGACTTCGGTGACAGATCACCTTCACTCGACTTAACCGGACACCGGGTCCGAAGTATTGCTAGAACCTTTACGGCTAGTGAGAGAAACACCGGAATCCTTGCTGGACTTCAAGTCACAGAAGGTAGCCCTAAGTGCCGATACGTAAATGGAGTCAGGGAGAACAGGAGTCGGGCGTGTGCAGCCAGATAGACTTAGTTCTTTCCAGAAGAAGACTTCCACCACAATGTTGGCCGGGCGAAGCTGTCTTGCTTAGAGTTAAACCTGACTTCACGCAGGTTAGGACTCATACACTTTAAGGGAAGGGAGGCCTTAAACCTACTTGGCGATAGAGCTATCGGAGAGCTCGGAAACCGAGCTTATCTAACTGAAGAGATGATGTGCGCATAGCATGAATCCAGATTTGACGAAAGTTACTGTGGAGACGTACCTGCGCTTACCACTGAGATTTGAGGCAGCGCAGAAACAGTTATCCTAACCTGTAAATATCTTGGAGCAGCAACAGAGCGTTACTTACATCTGACTAATGGGTGGTGCCAGTACCACTATACCCGATATGTGGCGACCACTTACTCCAGAGTATGGGAGCAGAACCGAGCTTACTACAGAATATGGAGCAGTAAAGCTTACGCCAGAGATATGGGAGCCGAATCCGAGCTTACTTTCCCGAGATATGGGAGCAGAACCACTTACTACAGAATATGGGAGCAGTAACAGAGCTTACTACTAGATATAAGGTAGACAATGATTAAGAGCTTATATAATAGAAATAATTGGGAGCAGAACAGAGCTTACTACAGAAATATGGGAGCAGAACGAGCTTACTCCAGAGATATGGGAGCAGAACCGAGCTTACTCCAGAGCTATGGGAGCAGAACCGAGCTTACTACAGAGATATGCAGCAGAACCAGATTAGTACAAAGATTAGGGAGCAGGACTGAGCTTACCACTGAGATTTGGAGCAGAACTGTTTACACCTGAAATATGGGAGCAGAACAGAGCTTACTACTGAAATATGGGAGCAGAACCGAGCTTACTCCAGAGATATGGGAGCAGAACCGAGCTTACTCCAGAGCTATGGGAGCAGAACCGACTTACTACAGAGATATGGGAGCAGTACAGAGCTTACTCCAGAATATGGGAGCCGAACCGAGCTTACTCCAGAGAAATGGGAGCAGAACCGAGCTTACTACAGAGATATGGGAGCAGTACAGAGCTTACTACTGAAATATGTACAGCACAATGAATTAATGACGCTATATAAATAAATAATAATAATAATATGGGAGCAGAACAGAGCTTACTACAGAAATATGGGAGCAGAACAGAGTTTACTCCAGAGATATGGGAGCAGAACCGAGCTTTCAACTACAGAACGATTATAGAGATGCAGAAACTAGATTATACAAGATATGGGAGCAGAACGAGCTTACCAGAGATTGGAGAGCCAAAACTTTATACACGAAATATGGAGCAGAACAAAGCTTACTCCAGAATATGGGAGCAGAATCGAGCTTACTTAGAGATATGGGAGCAGAACCGAGCTTACCACAGCTATGGGAGCAGAACAAGCTTACTACAGAGAATGGGAGCAGTACAGAGCTTACTCCAAGATATGGGAGTCAGAACGGGGCTTACTCCAGAGATTGGGAGCAGAACCGAGCTTACTACAGAGATATGGGAGCAGTATCAGAGCTTACTACTGAAATATGTACAGCACAATTGAATTAATGACGCTATATAAATAAATAATAATAATAATATGGGAGCAGAACAGAGCTTACTACAGAAATATGGGTGCAGAACAGAGCTTACTACAGAGATATGGGAGCAGAACCGAGCTTACTACAGAGATATGAGAGCAGAACTTAGCTTACTACACAGATATGGGAGCAGAACAGAGCTTACTCCAGAGATATGGGAGCAAAGACACGATATAGCACAAAGATTGAGAAGGGCAGAAGGAGCTTACTTTAGAGATATGGGAGCAGAACCACTTACACAGAATATGGGAGCAGAACAAGCTTACTCCAGAGTAAATGGGAGCAGAACAGAGCTTACTCCAAAGATTTGGGAGTAGAACGGAGCTTACTCAGAGATTTGGAAGCAGAACGGAGCTTACTCCAGAGATATGGGAGCAGAACCCAGCTTACTACAGAGATATGGATCAGAACGAAGAATACTCCAGAGATATGGGAGCAGAACGGAGCTTACTGCAGAGATATGGGAGCAGAACCGAGCTTACTACAGAGATATGGGAGCAGAACCAGATTAGTACAAAGATAAGGGAGCAGAGCCGAGCTTACTACAGAGATATGGGAGCAGTACAGAGCTTACTACTGAAATATGTACAGCACAATGAGATATTAATATATAAATACATAATAATAATAATATGGGAGCAGAACAGAGCTTACTACACAGATATGGGAGCAGAACAGAGCTTACTCCAGAGATATGGGAGCAGAACCGAGCTTACTACAGAAATATGGAAGCAGAACAAAGCTTACTCCAGAGATATGGGAGCAGAATGGAGCTTACTTCAGAGATATGGGAGCAGAACCGACCTTACCACAGAAATATGGGAGCAGAACAGAGCTTACTACAGAAATATGGGAGCAGAGCAGAGCTTAATACTGAAATATGGGAGCAGAACAGAGCTTACTACAGAAATATGGAGCAGAACCGAGCTTACTCCAGAGATATGGGAGCAGAACCGAGCTTACTCCAGAGCTATGGGAGCAGAACCGAGCTTACTACAAAGATATGGCAGCAGAACCAGATTAGTACAAAAGATAGGAGCTTACCACTGAGATTTGGAGCAGAACTGTTTACACCTGAATATGGGAGCAGAACAGAGCTTACCACAGAGATATGCGAGCAGAACCGAGCTTACTCCAGGATATGGGAGCAGAACCGAGCTTACTACAGAGATATGGGAGCAGAACAGCGCTTACTACAGAAATATGGGAGCAGAACAGAGCTTACTACTGAAATATGGGAGCAGAACGAGCTTACTCCAGAGATATGGGAGCAGAACCGAGCTTACTCCAGAGCTATGGGAGCAGAACGAGCTTACTACAGAGATATGGGAGCAGTACAGAGCTTACTCCAGAGATATGGGAGCAGAACGAGCTTACTCCAGAGAAATGGGAGCAGAACCGAGCTTACTACAGAGATATGGGAGCAGTACAGAGCTTACTACTGAAATATGTACAGCACAATGGAATTAATGGCGCTATATAAATAAATAATAATAATATGGGAGCAGAACAGAGCTTACTACAGAAATATGGGTGCAGAACAGAGCTTACTACAGAGATATGGGAGCAGAACCGAGCTTACTACAGAAATATGGGTGCAGAACAGAGCTTACTACAGAGATATGGGAGCAGAACCGAGCTTACTACAGAGATATGGGAGCAGAACTTAGCTTACTACACAGATATGGGAGCAGAACAGAGCTTACTCCAGAGATATGGGAGCAGAACCAAGCTTACTACAGAAATATGGAAGCAGAACAAAGCTTACTCCAGAGATATGGGAGCAGAATGGAGCTTACTTCAGAGATATGGGAGCAGAACCGACCTTACCACAGAAATATGGGAGCAGAACAAAGCTTACTCCAGAGAAATGGGAGCAGAACAGAGCTTACTCCAAAGATTTGGGAGTAGAACGGAGCTTACTCCAGAGATTTGGAAGCAGAACGGAGCTTACTCCAGAGATATGGGAGCAGAACCGAGCTTACTACAGAGATATGGATCAGAACGAAGAATACTCCAGAGATATGGGAGCAGAAAGGAGCTTACTGGAGAGATATGGGAGCAGAACCGAGCTTACTACAGAGATATGGGAGCAGAACCAGATTAGTACAAAGATATGGGAGCAGAACCGAGCTTACTCCAGAGATATGGGATAGATATACAGTATATATAATGCGACGGCCCCAGTTCCCACCATAATTATAGTGCTATGGCCCCAGCTGCCCATATATATAGTATGACATAATAACATAGTAACATAGTTATTAAGGTTGAAGGAAGACTTTAAGTCCATCTAGTTCAACCCATATCCTATTCTAACCTGCCCTAACATGTTGATCCAGAGGAAGGCAAAAAAAAACCCATGTGGCAACAGTAAGCTTTATATTGGGGAAAAAAATTCCTTCCCGACTCCACATACGGCAATCAGACTAGCTCCCTTGATCAATGCAATATCTAGGAAACTAGTGTATATAACCTGTAATATTATACTTTTCAAGAACGGCATCCAGTCCCTTCTTAAATTTTACTCACTGCTCTTACAGTAAAGAATTTGCGTCTGTGATTATGACTAAACCTTCTTTCCTCCAGTCGTAGAGGATGCCCCCTTTTCCCCGTTAGAGGTCTAAAGGTACTGCCACACTAAACTATCCCGCTAGCGATCACGATAAAGACGCATACTAATTGCGATCGCTAGCGGGATCGTTTTAATATCGCTAGTAGCGGCTTTATTTAGCGATGTCGTTAGGACGCTATCGCGGTTAGCGATCTCCTTAACGACTTTAGCGGTACAAAAGTACCGCTAAATCGCTAAATAAGGTGCCACACTTAGCGATAATACTTACCCAGCGGGAGCGCCGACGATAAAATAGGGTCCGGAACGATTCCAGTGACGAGAGAGATCACAGCAGGAAGCTCGTCGCTGGCAGATGCCGCACACAACAACATCGCTAACGGGATCGCTAAATAGTGACGTTTTTTAGCGATCCCGTTAGCGATGTTGTTTAGTGTGGCATACCCTTATGAGTAAAAAGATCATTAGAAAGGTCTTTGTACTGTCCCTGTTGTGTTACGGTAGCTGAGGAGGACAGGAACAACAGCAGGGCAGCAGAACACCTGAGATGTTGGTAACTAATGAGTTGCAGATTCCTAAACTAACGACACAACTAGAGGTAGCCGTGGAGCATTCCTACGTTGATCCTAGACGCCTCGTCACAGCCTGAGAGATAACTACACCTAAAGGTAGAAAGATGAAAGCTATCTGCCCCGGAGCAGATCCCCAAAGAAAATAGGAAGCCCCAAACATATAATGGTGATTAGACAAGATGAAAACACAAACACAGGCAGAAAACAGATTGAGCAAACACTGGGGCCACAAGCTGACTAAATAGGAAAGGACAGGAGAGATAACTTTCTGCAACCCAGAAAACCCTGCAAAAATCCAACAATTCTGATTACAAAAATACTGAGATCACACGATCTCGCCACCCGCTAAATCAGATCTCAGTGTGAACAAAACCAAGCTGCAGCCGCTGAAAAAACAGGAAAAAGCAAATGAGCAAATAACAGTGACTGCAGATAAACTGTGAGAAGCTTAGGCCCCAGGAGGGGACCTGGCTAACCTCCACAAAAGTGCAGAAAACAATGCAAAAAGCAAGCACAAAAAGAAAAGCAAAAAATATCTTATCTGAAAGCAGGAGATGCAGGCAAGACTCCAGCAAACTTCCAAATGAACCAGGAACCACAATTGAGACAAGAACAATTGATCACCGGCAACCATCATGGGAGGGAACCTCCTTATATCAGACCAGTCAGTGAACCCAGATTGCCATTCCTTGCTGAAAGGTTCAGTACTGTCTGTAACCAACAGAGGGAGCCTCTGCTCAGAAACCATCTCTAGCACATTCATAACAGTACCCCCCTTGAGGAGGGGTCACCGAACTCTCACTTGTGCAACCAGGCCGATCAGGATGAGCTAAATGATAGGCACGGATCAGTCTCCTAGAATGGATGTCCGAAGCAAACACCCAAGAATTGTCCTCCTGACCATAACCTCTCCACTTAACCAAATACTGGAGTTTCTGTCTAGAAAAACGAGAATCCAATATTTTCTCAACCACATACTCCAGATTGCCCTCAACCAAAACAGAGTCAGGAGGCGCAGCCATAGGAACCACTGGCTCGACAAACCTCTTCAATAAGGACTTGTGGAACACGTTATGGATCTTAAATGTCCCTGGAAGAAGCAAACGGAAGGAAACAGGATTAAGAATCTCCATGATCTTATGAGGTCCAATGAACCTAGGCTTAAACTTTGGAGATGCAATCCTCATAGGGATATTTCTTGAGGACAACCAAACCAAGTCCCCCACTTTAAACCGAGGACCATCAGTCCTATGCCGGTTGGCAAACCGTTGGGCCTTCTGAGAGAGAGACAACCTCTCCATTACTTGGTCCCAAATCTGCTGCATTCGCTCGACAACAAAGTCAACACCCGGACAGACAGAAGCCTCCGCCTGTCCCGAAGAAAATCGAGGTTGAAACCCAAAATTGCAGAAAAATGGAGACATCAAGGTGGTAGAGCTAGCCCTATTATTAAGAGCAAACTCAGCCAAAGGCAAAAAAAGACCCAGTCATCTTGATCATCAGACACAAAACATCTCAATTAAGTCTCCAAGGTCTGGTTTGTTCTCTTGGTTTGTCCATTGGTCTGAGGATGAAAAGCAGAGGAGAAAGATAATTGAACACCAAGTTTAGAACAAAATGTCCTCCAAAATCTGGAAACAAACTGGACTCCTCTGTCAGACACAATGTTCTCCGGAATGCCATGTAACCGAACCACGTGCTGAAGGAACAAAGGCACCAATTTGGAGGAGGAAGGTAACTTAGGTAATGGCACAAGATGTATCATCTTGGAAAACCTATCACAGATTACCCAGATAACGGTCATTCTCTGAGAAACAGGGAGGTTGGAAATAAAATCCATAGAGATATGGGTCCATGGCCTCTTGGGCACAGGTAATGGCATTAACAAACCACTAGAGCGAGAGCAAGGCTTGGAGCGAGAGCAAGTCCCACAGGACTGCACAAATTCCCTGACGTCACGAGACAAAGTAGGCCACCAAAAGGACCGACTCACCAAGTCTCTGGTACCAAAAATCCCGGGATGACCAGCCAACGTGGAACAATGAATCTCAGACATCACACTCTTCCTCCACTGGTCTGGGACAAACAATTTCCCAATAGGGCAGCGCTCAGGTTTGTCCTCCTGACACCCTTCCAAGGCCAGTCTCAAATTGGGCGAGATGGCGGAAAGAACTACACTGTTATGTTTCGGTAGCTGAGGAGTGCAGGTAAAAAGGCAATACACCAGAGCAGTTGGAATCTACGAGATTGCAGTACCCTGACTAACCACCACAACTAGAGGCAGCCGTGGAGCGTTCCTACGTTGGTCCTAGACGCCTCGTCACAGCCTGAGAAACTAACTACACCTAAAGATAGAAAGAGGAAAGCTATCTGCCCGGAGCAGATCCCCAAAGAACATAGAAAGCCCCCAAACATGTAATGGCGGTTAGACAAGAAGAAATACTGACACAGACAGAAAATAGTATGAGCAAACGTTGGGGCCCAAACTACCTAAATAGAAAAGGATAGGAAGGGCACTTACTGCAATCCCAAAAAACCCTGAAAAGCACCAACTCTACTAATTTCAAAAACACCTGAGATCACACGACCTCTACCACCTAAATTAGTTCTCTGGTGTAACAAAATCAAAACAGCAGCCACTGAAAAAACTGGAAAAAGCAAATGTACAAACATCAGTGGCTGAAGTAAACTGAGAGGGCAAAAGCCCCCGGAGGGGACCCAGAAGGCCCCCACAGAAGTGCAGGACAAAATGCAAAAATCAAGCACAAAAACAAAAAGAAGAAAATGTCTTATCTGTTAGCAGGAGATGCAGACACGACACAGCAGGCTACAAAGGAAACAGGAATCAAGGATTGAGACCAGAACAATTGATCACCGGCAACCCTGATGGGAAGGCGACTCCCTTATATAAGACCAGTCAGTAACACCTGATTCCCAATCCTCACAATCTTCACTGGACAGTCCAGTACCGCTTGTAGCCACCAGAGGGAGCCTCTGCTCAGAACTCATTTCAAGTCCATTCACAACAGTACCCCCCCCTTGAGGAGGGGTCACCGAACCCTCACTTGAGCAACCAGGTCGGTCAGGATGAGTTCTATGATACGCACGGATGAGTCTCCTAGCATGGATGTCCGAAGCAAACACCCAAGAATTGTCTTCCTGACCATAACCTCTCCACTTAACCAAATACTGGAGTTTCCGTCTAGAAAAACGAGAATTCAATATTTTCTCAACCACAAACTCCATATTGCCCTCAACCAGAACAGGGTCAGGAGGCAAAGCAGTAGGAACCACTGGCTCAACAAACCTCTTCAACAAGGACTTGTGGAACACGTTATGGATCTTAAATGTCCCTGGAAGAAGCAAACAAAAAGAAACAGGATTAAGAATCTCCATGATCTTATAAGGTCCAATGAACCTAGGCTTAAATTTAGGAGATGCCACTCTCATAGGAATATTTTTTGAGGACAACCAGACCAAGTCCCCCACTTTAAACCGAGGACCATCAGTCCTATGCCGGTTAGCAAACCGCTGGGCCCTCTCCTGAGAGAGGGACAACCTCTCCACTACCTGGTCCCAAATCTGTTGCATACGCTCCACAACAGAGTCAACACCTGGACAGACAGAAGCCTCCGTCTGTCCTGAAGAAAATCGAGGGTGAAACCCAGAATTACAAAAAAAATGGAGACATCAAAGTGGCAGAGCTAGCCCTATTATTAAGAGCAAACTCAGCCAAAGGCAAAAAAGAGACCCAGTCATCCTGATCAGCAGACACAAAGCATCTTAGATAAGTCTCCAATGTCTGCTTTGTTCTCTCAGGTTGACCATTGGTCTGAGGATGAAACGCCGAGGAGAAAGACAATTGAACACCAAGTTTAGAACAAAAGGTCCTCCAAAATCTGGAAACAAACTGGACTCCTCTGTCAGACACAATGTTCTCAGGAATGCCGTGTAAACGAACCACGTGCTGAAGGAACAAAGGCACCAATTCAGAGGAGGAAGGCAACTTAGGTAATAAAGAAAATACTGCAAAGTACAAAAAACAGCATATAATATTCAAGAGATTACTCCATGTAAACAGTATCACAATATCTGTCTACCAATAGATGATCTGTTCTTATACACACCCATCATAATGTTTGTACCAATCATGTGCTCACTAACTGCATCGTCCTCCATGCCCAATCAGTATCTGCTCATCAGCACTTACTCAGAGCTCTCTTCCAATCGCCCACAGGAACACAGTTCAGAAGACACATTTAGCACACCCCCCTCTGTGGTAAACAAAAGCACATGTTCAGAGGTCGTCACAGCAAAACGCTGAGTGGATCATGTGACCACCAGCGTCAGCAGACATCCGACCATGTGACCGCCAGCATCATCAAAGGTCCCGTCGCATGATGACCACATCATAGACCTCCATTTAAAGAAGTCACGGCCAAAAAGCAAAATATCACGTGATCACAGGCATCATCCGACACCCGGTCACATGATTTGATATGGGCAAAAAAAAAAAAAAACGCACATGCGCAATGGGTTGTACCAGGGCTTCAGCTGGTCACATGACCATCAATGTCACAAAACCAATGGAACTATATTCAGAGCTGGCTAAAAGTGTATACCAAACACAAACCGCAGCAGAAGAGTGCTCAATACTCTAAAGGCGAGGAAACATTAAAAACTCCCAGCAAAATACAGCCAACTACAGTATGCAGCTTACTAGTTTATACAGAAAAGGGGAGATTAACTAAATGTACAAAAACATAAGTGATGTCATCATCAGGGATTATTAGGTCACCATGTGCTCCGATCATTCCAGATTATATTCCTAAAAAAACAACAAACACAAATAAAATATATATCTAAAAACAAACACAGAATTCAGATGCAAGAATTACCTAGCACAAATATGTAAATTATATTCTATATTCAACCCCTTTGGTTGTAATGTCCCCAAAACGGAAATCCAACGGAGTTCCTTCTGTTTGAGCAACTTAGTCCTGTCACCACCTCTCCTGAGGGGTGGAACCCCATCGATAACCCTAAATCTCAGCTGACTAACCAGGTGCCCACATTCTACAAAATGCTTAGATACTGGCAGCTCCATCATTTTCGTCCTGATAGTACTCTTGTGTTTGCTTATCCTGGCCTTGACTTCCATCTTCGTCTCACCTATGTACATGAGTACACACGGGCACACAAGCATATAGATTACATAGCTGGATGTACAGGAATACCGTTCCTGGATCCGAAAGCGTTGACCAGTATATGAGTGCCCGAAACTATCTCCCTTAATCATATTGCCACAACAAGCACAGTTCAAACATGGAAAATTTCCATTCCTCGGAGGGCCCAAAGTCAACTGTCTAAATATTTTTGAAGATCCAATATCAGATTTGACTAGCCTATCTTTCAAATTACGTCCTCGCCTATATGAAAGTAATGGCTTGTGCGCAAATTCAGTTACTTCCGGTAAACCTCTATGCAATAGGCCCCAATGCTTGTTCAAGATATTCCCTATTTTACCACTAATAGGGCAATAGGTAGAGACAAAAGGGACTCTTTTAGGGAGAACCCTAGTACGTTTTGTTCTCACATCTTCCAATGTTGTCTTCAAGGCCTTCTCCTTGAATTTTCTAAGGTCCCTCTCAGGATAACCCCTTCTAATAAATTTCTCACACATCTGTTCAAGCCTTCTATCCAAAACAGTCTCATCCTTAACTATCCTACGTACTCTCAGCATCTGGCTCCAAGGCAGAGACTCTATCATTTTTCTTGGATGATTACTATCAAAAACCAGAAGACTGTTCCTGTCTGTGTCCTTTATGAACAAATCAGTGCATAACCTTCCATTATGTTTATACAATAGAGTATCAAGAAATTGAATCTGGTCAAAGGAATGTGTCATGGTAAACTTCAGCTCAGGAAAAATCATATTCAGATGACTATGGAAAGATACCAGATCATTCATGTTCCCTTCCCAAACACAAAAAATATCGTCTATGTAGCGCCACCAGGCTCTGACATGGCGCCAGTGGATGGAACTGTACACATGCTGGTCCTCGAGTACCGCCATGTAGATGTTTGCATAAGTGGGCGCCACATTGGACCCCATGGCGGTACCACGCAACTGCAGGAAGTAGTCATCCCCAAAAAGAAAAAAATTCCTTCTGAGGACAAACTCCAACAGTGCCAGGACCAGCTGTGCACCATCTGGGGCCATGTCAGAGCCCGCCAGAATGATCTGGTATCTTTCCATAGTCATCTGAATATGATTTTTCCTGAGCTGAAGTTTACCATGACACATTCCTTTGACCAGATTCAATTTCTTGATACTCTAGTGTATAAACATAATGGAAGGTTATGCACTGATTTGTTCATAAAGGACACAGACAGGAACAGTCTTCTGGTTTTTGATAGTAATCATCCAAGAAAAATGATAGAGTCTCTGCCTTGGAGCCAGATGCTGAGAGTACGTAGGATAGTTAAGGATGAGACTGTTTTGGATAGAAGGCTTGAACAGATGTGTGAGAAATTTATTAGAAGGGGTTATCCTGAGAGGGACCTTAGAAAATTCAAGGAGAAGGCCTTGAAGACAACATTGGAAGATGTGAGAACAAAACGTACTAGGGTTCTCCCTAAAAGAGTCCCTTTTGTCTCTACCTATTGCCCTATTAGTGGTAAAATAGGGAATATCTTGAACAAGCATTGGGGCCTATTGCATAGAGGTTTACCGGAAGTAACTGAATTTGCGCACAAGCCATTACTTTCATATAGGCGAGGACGTAATTTGAAAGATAGGCTAGTCAAATCTGATATTGGATCTTCAAAAATATTTAGACAGTTGACTTTGGGCCCTCCGAGGAATGGAAATTTTCCATGTTTGAACTGTGCTTGTTGTGGCAATATGATTAAGGGAGATAGTTTCGGGCACTCATATACTGGTCAACGCTTTCGGATCCAGGAACGGTATTCCTGTACATCCAGCTATGTAATCTATATGCTTGTGTGCCCGTGTGGACTCATGTACATAGGTGAGACGACGATGGAAGTCAAGGCCAGGATAAGCAAACACAAGAGTACTATCAGGACGAAAATGATGGAGCTGCCAGTATCTAAGCATTTTGTAGAATGTGGGCACCTGGTTAGTCAGCTGAGATTTAGGGTTATCGATGGGGTTCCACCCCTCAGGAGAGGTGGTGACAGGACTAAGTTGCTCAAACAGAAGGAACTCCGTTGGATTTCCGTTTTGGGGACATTACAACCAAAGGGGTTGAATATAGAATATAATTTACATATTTGTGCTAGGTAATTCTTGCATCTGAATTCTGTGTTTGTTTTTAGATATATATTTTATTTGTGTTTGTTGTTTTTTTTAGGAATATAATCTGGAATGATCGGAGCACATTGTGACCTAATAATCCCTGATGATGACATCACTTATGTTTTTTGTACATTTAGTTAATCTCCCCTTTTCTGTATAAACTAGTAAGCTGCACACTGTAGTTGGCTGTATTTTGCTGGGAGTTTTCAATGTTTCCTCGCCTTTAGAGTATTGAGCACTCTTCTGCTGCGGTTTGTGTTTGGTATACACTTTTAGCCAGCTCTGAATATAGTTCCGTTGGTTTTGTGACATTGATGGTCATGTGACCAGCTGAAGCCCTGGTACAACCCATTGCGCATGTGCGTTTTTTTTTTTTTGCCCATATCAAATCATGTGACCGGGTGTCGGATGATGCCTGTGATCACGTGATATTTTGCTTTTTGGCCGTGACTTCTTTAAATGGAGGTCTATGATGTGGTCATCATGCGACGGGACCTTTGATGATGCTGGCGGTCACATGGTCGGATGTCTGCTGACGCTGGTGGTCACATGATCCACTCAGCGTTTTGCTGTGACGACCTCTGAACATGTGCTTTTGTTTACCACAGAGGGGGTGTGCTAAATGTGTCTTCTGAACTGTGTTCCTGTGGGCGATTGGAAGAGAGCTCTGAGTAAGTGCTGATGAGCAGATACTGATTGGGCATGGAGGACGATGCAGTTAGTGAGCACATGATTGGTACAAACATTATGATGGGTGTGTATAAGAACAGATCATCTATTGGTAGACAGATATTGTGATACTGTTTACATGGAGTAATCTCTTGAATATTATATGCTGTTTTTTGTACTTTGCAGTATTTTCTTTGTGATGTCATTACTTCTGCTTTGATCACTGTTTTAAATTGTATATTGCTGTATTAAATGTTATATATCTATTTGCACTGTGGGCGGTTCCTGGATGGTGATTGGCTTCTCCACACCATTTAAGGACACCATTTTGCCCTATTTTGTATACTTGATAAAGGCCTAACAATGGCCGAAACGTCGTGTTTTATGGTGGCTGAATAAAGTTTTTTTCATACTTCTACCTGGATTGGATGCTGTTCCTTTTTTTCTGTTGGACTTCGTTCGTTTGGATCCCCGAACTTCTGAACGTGCATCATTGATAACTCCCGAGTGCTGTCAGCTGCTTGAATATTTGGCAACTTAGGTAATGGCACAAGATGTATCATCTTGGAAAACCTATCACAAATCACCCAGATGACGGTCATTCTCTGAGAAACAGGGAGGTCGGAAATGAAATCCATAGAGATATGGGTCCATGGTCTCTTGGGCACAGGCAATGGCATCAACAAACCACTAGAGCGAGAGCAAGGCTTGGAGCGAGAGCAAGTCCCGCAGGACTGCACAAATTCCCTGACATCACGAGACAAGGTAGGCCACCAAAAGGACCGACTAACCAAGTCTCTGGTACCAAAAATTCCGGGATGACCGGCCAACGCGGAACAATGAATCTCAGACATCACACTCTTTTTCCACTGGTCCGGGACAAACAATTTCCCAACAGGGCAGCGCTCGGGCCTATCCTCCTGACACCCCTACAGAGCCAGTCTCAAATTGGGCGAGATGGCGGAAAGAACTACACCTTCTTTCAAAATAACAGAAGGATCAGATAACTCAGGAGAGTCCGCAAGGAAATTCCTCGAGAGGGCATCCGCCTTAACATTCTTAGTGCCAGGAAGAAAGGAAACCACAAAATTAAAACGTGTGAAAAACAAGGCCCACCTGGCCTGTCTAGGATTAAGTCGCTTGGCAGATTCCAGATAAACCAGATTCTTATGGTCCGTAAGGACCACCACCTGATGTTTGGCTCCCTCCAGCCAATGTCTCCACTCTTCAAAAGCCCACTTCATGGCCAATAACTCCCGATTACCCACGTCATAATTACGTTCAGTTGGAGAAAATTTTCGAGAGAAAAAGGCACAAGGGTTACTTTTAGAGGTCTCTGGATCTCTTTGGGACAAAACGGCACCTGCCCCAATTTCAGAGGCATCAACCTCCACCTGAAATGGCAGAGAAACATCAGGCTGCCGTAGAACAGGAGCAGAAGTGAATCTCTGCTTAAGTTCCTGAAATGCAGAGACTGCCTCAGGAGGCCAATTCACCACATCAGAACCCTGTTTGGTCAAATCAGTTAATGGTTTAACAATAACCTAGAAATTACCAATAAATTTATGATAAAAATTGGCAAAACCCAAAAATCTTTGAAGAGCCTTTAATGAAGTAGGTTGGACCCAATCACAGATGGCCTGAACCTTGACCGGGTCCATTTCAATAACAGATGGGACAAAATGAATCCCAAAAATGAGATCCTCTGTACGCCAAAAAGACACTTTGATCCCTTCACATACAGAGCATTCTCTCTCAAAATCTGGAATACAGTTCGAACATGTTTCACATGAGAGTCCCAGTCATTGGAAAAAATCAAGATATCATCCAAATAAACAATCAGAAATGTATCCACAAAATCCCTGAAAATGTCATTCATGAAGGACTGGAAGACGGAAGGAGCATTAGTGAGCCCAAAGGGCATCACAAGGTACTCAAAATGCCCCTCAGGGGTATTAAATGCCGTCTTCCATTCATCCCCGTGCTTAATGCGAATAAGGTTATATGCCCCCCTGAGGTCAAGCTAGGTAAACCAAGTAGCGTTTTTCACCCTGGAAAACAGGTCAGAAATCAAGGGTAACGGATATTGATATTTCACAGTAATATTGTTCAAAAGACGATAATCAATACACGGCCTTAATGAACCATCCTTTTTGGCCACAAAGAAAAAACCGGCACCTAAGGGTGAAGAGGATGGTCACAGAAGTGCAGGACAAAATGCAAAAATCAAGCACAAAAACAAAAAGAAGAAAATGTCTTATATGTTAGCAGGAGATGCAGACACGACACAGCAGGCTACAAAGGAAACAGGAATCAAGGATTGAGACCAGAACAATTGATCACCGGCAACCCTGATGGGAAGGCGACTCCCTTATATAAGACCAGTCAGTAACACCTGATTCCCAATCCTCACAATCTTCACTGGACAGTCCAGTACCGTTTGTAACCACCAGAGGGAGCCTCTGCTCAGAACGCATTTCAAGTCCATTCACAACACTACACCCTCTTTCAAAATAACAGTAGGATCAGATAACTCAGGAGAGTCCGCAAAGAAACTCCTCGAGAGGGCATCCGCCTTAACAATCGTAGTGCCAGGAAGAAAAGAAACCGCAAAATTAAAACGTGTGAAAAACAAGGCCCACCTGGCCTGTCTAGGATTAAGTTGCTTGGCTGATTCGAGATAAACCAGATTCTTATGGTCCGTGAGGACCACCACCTGATGTTTGGCTCCTTCCAGCCAATGTCTCCACTCTTCAAAGGCCCACTTCATGGCCAATAACTCCCGATTACCCACATCATAATTACGTTCAGTTGGAGAAAATTTTCGAGAGAAAAAGGCACAAGGGTTACTCTTAGAGGTCTCTAGATCTCTTTGGGACAAAACGGCACCTGCCCCAATTTCAGAGGCATCAACCTCCACCTGAAACGGTAGAGAAACATCAGGCTGCCGTAGAACAGGAGCAGAAGTGAATCTCTGCTTAAGTTCCTGAAACGCAGAGACTACCTCAGGAGGCCAATTCACCACATCAGAACCCTTTTTGGTCAAATCAGTCAATGGTTTAACAATACCGGAGAAATTACCAATAAATTTACGATAAAAATTGGCAAAACCCAAAAACCTCTGAAGAGCCTTTAATGAAGTAGGTTGGACCCAATCACAGATGGCCTGAACCTTGACCGGGTCCATTTCAATAACAGACAGAGACAAAATGAATCCCAGAAATGAGACCTTCTGTACGCGAAAAAGACACTTTGATCCCTTCACATACAGTGCATTCTCTCTCAAAATCTGGAACACAGTCTGAACATGTTTCACATGAGAGTCCAAGTCATTGGAAAAAATCAAGACATCATCCAAATAAACAATCAGAAATTTATCCACAAAATCCCTGAAAATATCATTCATGAAGGATTGGAAGATGGAAGGAGCATTAGTGAGCCCAAAGGGCATCACTAGATACTCAAAATGCCCCTCTGGGGTATTAAATGCCGTCTTCCATTCATCCCCGTGCTTAATGCGAATAAGGTTACACGGCCTCAATGAACCATCCTTTTTGGCCACAAAGAAAAAACCGGCACCCAAGGGTGAAGAGGATGGTCTGATATGACCCTTCTCCAATGACTCCTTGATATAAGATCGCATAGCATCATGTTCAGGTACAGACAAGTTAAAAAGGCGACCTTTAGGAAATTTACCACCAGGCACTAATTCAATAGCAAAGATGCAGATTTACTTTCACTAAATACATCCGAAAAATCAGTCAAAAAGTCAGGAACATCCTGAGACTTGGGAGAGGCAGAAAAAACAGGAGTGTCGACATTAACACATTGGCAGCCCCAACTGGTCATAGACACAGATTTCCAATCCAAAACAGGATTATGAGACTGTAACCAAGGGAATTCTAGTTCAATAATGTCATGCAGATTATACAGCACCAGAAATTTGCAACTCTCCTGATGATCTGGTTCAACCCTAATTATCACCTGAGTAGAAAACTGGGGTTTATTCTCCGCCAAAGGGGTAGAATCAATGCCCAGTAGGGGAATAGACTTCCGCAGGGGTATCATGGGAAACCCACAACGTTTGGCAAAGTCAAAATCCATCAGGTTAATAGCTGCTCCTGAATCAACAAAAGCCTGAGCAGAAAATGTGAACAGGGAGAAAATGAGGGTAACAGTCAACAGAAATTTAGTCTGAACACTACCCAAGACAACTGAGCGTGCAAAACGTCTTCCCGCTTAGGGAAGACTGAAATAGCATGGGAAGCGTCACCACAGTAGAAACATAACCCATTACGCTTTCGAAACTCATGACGCTGTGCCGCAGAAGTCACTCTATCACACTGCATGGGCTCAGAAGTTGGCTCACAAGGCAACACTATCTCACGCATAGCTTTGCGCTCACGCAAACGTCTGTCAATTTGAATAGCCAATGACATAGAATCATTGAGACCAGAGGGAGCAGGGAATCCCATCATAATGTCCTTTACATTCTCTGACAGCCCCTTCCGAAAAAGGGCTGCCAAAGCATAATCATTCCATTTGGTCAGGACTGCCCACTTTCGGAATTTCTGACAGTACAACTCAGCGTCTTCAAGACCCTGATTTAATGCCAACAAGGTTTTTTCAGCTTGATCAGTGACATTAGGCTCATCGTACAATAACCCCAGAGCAAGAAAAAAATGCATCAATATCATTCAAAACAGGATCCCCAGGTGTCAGGGAAAAAGCCCAATCCTGAGGATCGCCGTGCAGGAGAGAGATGACAATTTGAACCTGCTGTCCTGCGTTCCCTGAGGACTTAGGCTTTAAGGCAAAAAACAACTTACAGTTATTTTTGAAATTCAGAAATTTAGCCCGATCCCCCAAATACAAATCTGGCATGAGAATCCTAGGTTCCACAACCGGCAACCTAGCAAGATAGGTAGCAATACTCCGAACCTAAGTGGCAAGCTGATCCACACGGCCAGACAACTGTGCAAACTCCATTGAAAGAAAAAAAAAAATCCTCCTCAGCACCCAGAGAAAAAGAAGGAAAAAATGCAACAGACAGAAAAAAAAATAAAAAATCTCTGACAACTCTGACAACTTTTTTCTTTCCACACTATTTTTCCCTTCTGTGAGTACCATAATAATTTTCAGTTATGGCCGGTGATACTGTTGTGTTACGGTAGCTGAGGAGGACAGGAACAACAGCAGGGCAGCAGAACACCTGAGATGTTGGTAACTGATGGGTTGCAGATTCCTAAACTAACGACACAACTAGAGGTAGCCGTGGAGCGTTCCTACGTTGTTTCTAGACGCCTTGTCACAGCCTGAGAGATAACTACACCTAAAGGCAGAAAGATGAAAGCTATCTGCACCGGAGCAGATCCCCAAAGAAAATAGGAAGCCCCCAAACATATAATGGCGATTAGACAAGATGAAAACACAAACATAGGCAGAAAATAGATTGAGCAAACGCTGGGGCCACAAGCTGACTAAATAGGATAGGAAAGGAGAGATTACTTTCTGCAACCCAGAAAACCCTACAAAAATCCAACAATTCTGATTACAAACATACTGTGATCACACGATCTCGCCACCCGCTAAATCAGATCTCAGTGTGAACAAAACCAAGCTGCAGCCGCTGAAAAAACAGGAAAAAGCAAATGAGCAAATAACAGTGGCTGCAGATAAACTGTGAGAAGCTCAGGCCCCAGAAGGGGACCTGGCTAACCTCCACAAAAGTGCAGAAAACAATGCAAAAAGCAAGCACAAAAAGAAAAGCAAAAAATATCTTATCTGAAAGCAGGAGATGCAGGCAAGACTCCAGCAAACTTCCAAATGAACCACCAACCACAATTGAGACAAGAACAATTGATCACCGGCAACCATCATGGGAGGGAACCTCCCTTATATCAGACCAGTCAGTGAAGGACATCACCTGCTTCTTGATCCTGGTGGCTTCAGAGCTCCCCCACCTACCCGATGCCCCAGGTAGTGGACCTCACTCATACCCAGCTGGCATTTTTCCGGCTTAATGGTCAAGCCTGCTTGCTGGATCTGCCCCAGCACCTGCGCCAAGTGCTCTTGGTGATTCTCCCAGGTGAGACTGAAGATGGCAATGTCATCCAGGTACGCTGTCGCATACCCTTCCAGTCCCTTGAGCAGCGTGTTGACCATCCGCTGAAAAGGTGGCAGGGGCGTTCTTCATGCCGAATGGCATCACCGTGGACTCATACAGTCCGAATGGGGTGATAAAGGAAGAGCGTTCCCGTGCCCCAGGGGTCAGGGGAATCTACCAATAGCCCCTGCCCAGATCCATGATTGTCAGATACCTGGCCCCGGCCAGCTGGTAAAGCAGGTCATCGATGCGCGGCATTGGGTATGCATCGGTGACCCTGACAGCGTTGAGCCCCCGGTAGTCCACGCAGAACCACATAGTTCGGTCCTTTTTATGGATGAGGACTACAGGCGAAGCCCACGCATTGTTGGACGCTTGGATCACCCCCAGCTTCAGCATCTCGTCTATCTTTTGGTGCATTTGCTGCTGCACCTCAAGAGAGACCCGATATGCTGAACGCAGGATCGGGGGTGATTGCCGGTGTCCACATCATGGACGGCTGCCTCAGTCCTTCCGGGCAGGCTGCTGAACAGCTCCCGAAAGGGGTGTAGGGTGACCCCCAGCTGGGAACGTTGGTCCTCCGAGAGCTGGTGGTCAACCCCCACATCCTCGATGGATCCACCCGCCTTGGCTAGGGTGAGCAGATCCAAGAGGGTTTATGCCTCTCCTTCCTCGGGAAGGTTGCACGCTGGGTGGGCACAAGCCTCCCGCTCATGATGGGCCTTCATTTTGTTCACGTGGAAGGCCTTCCTCCTTCCACAAGCGTGGTCCAGGGTGACCAGGTAGGTGACGGCGTTGAGCTGCTGGTGCACAAGGTATGGACCCTCGCAGGCCGCCTGAAGCTTGTTTTGAGGTACAGGGACCAGTACCCATACCTTTTAACCCACCTAGTAGGTCCGCTCACAAGCATTCTGATCATACCACCGCTTCTGGTCAGCCTGGGCTTGGGCCATATTGTCATGCACCAGCCGTGTCAAGGCCATCATTTGGTCCCGGAAGTGCACGACATACTCAATGACTGACACTCCAGGGGTGGCCAAATCCCCTTCCATGCTTCCTTGACCAGAGCAAGGGGCCCCCGTACACATCACCCGTACAGGAGCTCAAAGGGGGAGAACCCCGTTGAGGCCTGTGGGACCTCCCGGTAGGCAAACAGCAGGTGTGGGAGATACCGCTCCCAGTCTCTCCCGTGGGAGTCAACCAACATCTTCAGCATCTGCTTTAAGGTGCCATTGAACCGCTCACACAGCCAATTGGTCTGTGGGTGATACTGGCTGGCTACCAGATGTTGCACCTGTATCTGCTTACAGAGAGACTCCATCAGCTGCCACATGAATTGGGTCCCTCGGACGGTGAGCATTTCCTGGGGAAACCCCACTCTGGAGAAAATCTCCAGTAAGGCAGTGGCCACTTTGTCGGCCCAAATGGACGACAAAACTACAGCCTCCGGATACCAGGTGGCATAGTCCACTACCGTTAGTATGAAGCATTTCCCGGAGTGGCTGGGAGTGGACAGAGGTCCAATGAGATCTACAGCCACCCTCGAGAAAGGCTCTTCGATGATGGGCAGAGTTACCAGTGGGACTTTGGGGCACCGCCACACCTTCCCCACCCTCTGACAGGTGTCACACAAACGGCAGTAAGCAGTCACCCCGGTCCTCATTCCAGGCCAGTAGAAATGCTGAGCTAGCCTGGCGTTGGTTTTAGCGATCCCTAGGTGTCCGGCCATGGGAATCTCGTGTGCGATCCGTAACAATTCTGCACTGAACGAATAGGGTACCACTAACTGTCAGTCCCTGGGCTACACCTCCGGTGAACCCTGCTGGACTGTTACCGGGTACAGCCGTCCCTGGTCCCAGACCACTCGCTCGCGTTCGGACTCCAGGGGAGGCTATGCCGCCTGCTCCTTGAGAGTTTTCAGGCTAGCGTCAGTTTCCAACGCTGCCTGAATCCCTGACTTGATGTGGCAAGTATTGATGAAACTGCCACATCCTCTGTTAGCTCCCCAGGATCTGTCTCCTGGCCGCTGTCTGACTCGGTCAGAGAGGGGGAAACCGTCGGACCTCTACGAGGCTCCATGGGCTTCAGCGCTCCCACTCCTGGTAACCGCTGAGACCACGGGTAGCGCCATCTTCCCCTTGGCCTCCTGACATCCCAGATGTGGGGAACTCCTGCCCTGGAGTCTTACCTGGTGGCTCCTCTCCCGGGACGCCCCCTCCCCCCATGGCCTGTTCCTCTTTCTGCAGAGGCCCTAGACTCAGCAGGCTGGATTCCCTTAGGGGCCATATACTGCCCATAGCAGCCCCTCCCTCCACCTCGGAGTTCTCCCCTGCAGTCTCCTCACCTGTCCTCACTTGTGAGCACTGGGTGTGTAGTGTCATGCATGGCTTACCATCAGGTTTCACTCCCTCCTCCACTGTTGGAGGCACATTCAACACATTACCATTAGCATTCACAGTAGAGTCATGACATTCTTGGGGAGCCGAACTTGGGGGTTCAGTGGCCACACACTGGGACACTAGCCACCCTAAATCGGTTCCAAGCAACACATTGGCAGGAATATTTGGCGTTACTCCCACCTCCCGCATCCCCTTCCCGGCGCCCCAGTCCAAATACACCTTGGCGACGGGCAGCGCCAGTTCAACGCCTCCAATTCCGGAGACGGAAAGTGTTTTCCCAGGCACCAAGTCTTGAGGGGACACCACCTCAGGACGTACCTGGGTTCGTTCAGCGCCTGTGTCCCGCAGTCCCATGACGGCTGAGCGGCCGATGTTGACGGGTTGGTAATTGTCCAGGGACCTCCCACCACCCCCTCCCACACACAAAACAGTGGACAGTTTCTGGGACAGGAATGGGGCCTTATGTCCCGCTGGTTGCAATGATGACAACACCTGGGTTCTGTTCCTTGCCTGGAGAGGGCAGCAGGGGGGTACACCCCTTGCACTCTGGGGGCTCGATATGGGGCCGAGGCAGGATTGGGCTTACCCCCTCTCCAGGTGCTGCTGGCTGACCTCTTCCGTTCATGCGCCCTGTTGTTGGCATACTCGTCTGCCAGGGCGGCTGTAGCAGAAGCCCCCTGTGGTTTCTGGTCACGGAGGAACTGCTGGAGGTCCTCTGGGCAGTTCCACAAGAACTGCTCCATGACGAACAGTTCCTGCACCTCCTGGCGGGTGGTGAGCTCTAGACCCGAGGTCCAGTGCTCCGCAGATCTCAGCAGGGCCCGCATGTGGTCAATCCAGGTGTCCTTTGTACCCCACTGCAGGCATCGGAACCTCCTGCTGTGCGACTCTGGGATGAGGTTGTAGTGCTTGTTCAGGGCCCTCTTGATGCTGTTGTAGTCCTGCTCCTCCCCGGCAGGTAAGTCCCCCAAAACTTCCAGGGACTTACCCCTCAAACGGGGGGGTCAGGTACTTTGCCCACTGATCCAGGGCCAGATAGTGTTGGAGGCAGGTTCTCTCAAAGGCCAGCAGAACGGAATCCAGGTCTCCATCCTTTTCAAACAAGGGAAAGTCCTCCGCCCTGACCATGGAAGCCTTGGTCTCCGGTGGGGCTGGAGCGTCCAGCGGGAGCCCGTGCTGAGCCATCTCCAGTCGGTGCCGGTGCTCCGCAGCTTCACGGCATTCTGCAGCCTACAGCATACGTTCTGTATGCTCATGCTCCCTGCTTTCTCTGCCGCCACTTGCTCACGCTCCGCTGCTTTCTCTGCTGCAGCTTGCTCATCTCTGCTGCTTTCTCTGCCACCACCAGATCTGTCATGGGCGGCATCATTACCAGCCTCGAACTGTGCCAAAGCCCCCTCGGAAAAAGGGGCTCTGATCTGGACAGGTTGGGACGGGCAGGGGGCGGACAGTCCACTAATGACTGAGCACGGGGGTCTGGCTCCTTGGGGGGCCCTGGCTGAGCTCCCCCTCGCCTTCATCGTAACGACCTCCCCCATAGACCATAGCATTGGCCCCCCTTTGCCTTTCTCCTGGGGCCTTTCCGCCATCTTGGGAACCTCTGGTTACTGACACAGCTGCAACCCTGACCTTGCACACAACTTATTATATTACCACTCTGACCGTCAATGCCCGGCTGACCTTAAGGGGCCCTGCAGTGAAATTACTGGGTAGTCTTTTGGTCTGGGATAGGGCTCCCACGCACACTATTACTCTGATCCCACTGCTGCCACCAATGTGAAGGAAACCCGGTTCCTTCCACGTCACCAATATGATGTAACTACACAGTCACAGCTCTCTGGCGCCCCCTTTGTTTCTAGATCAGTAAGGGAACTGCACCTAGAGAAATGGCCGCCGGGGAGGGTTTGT